>JBBMJY010000002.1:23571129-23584365 GCA_037833715.1 Toxotes lorentzi | reverse complement strand
CCCCCCCCCCCCCCCCCCCCCCCCCCCCCCCCCCCCCCCCCCCCCCCCCCCCCCCCCCCCCCCCCCCCCCCCCTTTGCCCTAATAAATATGCAATGCAAATCAATGCCCACAGAGTCCATGTGCTTTTGATCAATACAGTGAAGAGAGTGAGAGTTTGTACTGAGCATCGTCCGTCTGAGTCTGGTTCTACTGCCACGGCTCATAATGCCTCTGCTGTTGCTGCTTCTATTGCTCATACTACGGCTGCTACTACTGTTTCTTCTGTTACTACTACCATGACTCCCTTTTCGCTCTAGCACGACTCCTGCTGCTGCTGCTTTAGCTTCCTGTGCTGCTCTTACAGTGAGAGTTGAAGCTGCACGTCACGTGAGAAGCGTCTCCATTTGTGTGGAAAATAAGGAAAACACTCTCATGCATCCAGTTCATTTCATTTCTCTGCTTCTCCCTCTCCCTCCTCTCTGTCATTTCCTTTAACTCCCTCTTTCATTCCTCCTCCTCCTCGTCTTCCTCGCTCCCAGCTCCACGACTGGGTGACGCCGCTTAATTGGCGACGACACTGAAACATGTCCTGTCCTGCTCTGCAGCCTCCTCTGCATAATTAAAACAAGAGCAACACTTCATCTCCACTGCAGCAGGAGGCAGATGAGAGAGAGGGCGAGAGACAGTGACGGGGGGAACAGAGAGAGAGAGAGAGAGAACGGTAGAGGGGTGAAAGTCTCCTCTGTTATTTCTCTTCTTAAAACCTATTTTTATAGGCTGGCTTTTATGTGACAGCTTTTATCCTATTATTTTTACAAATATATTATTTTTACCCTCTGTTTCTATCTTTTTATCTCCCGCTGCCTTCTTCCTTTACTTTTTAAATTATTTCCACTTTGATGTTTGAATTTATTTGATTGTTGAACCACTGTGACAACTGAATGTTTGAAGAGTGCCATAAATGAAGTTTATTATTTTATTATTAATATTACAGTTATTAAGAGACAGAGAAGAAAGGCTGATGTATGGTTACACACAGCGGGTGAAGGATGAGAGGGCTCGGCAGGAAATGGAGGGGTTGTCGTGGCAACAACAGAGGTGGAGTGGCCAAACCATCTGGAACCAGAAGAACCACATGGAACCTAACAGAACCTGGGTTCTGACAGGACAACAGGAGACACAGGAGACCCACAGACTGTCAGACACAGCAGCTTCTGATTCGACGACAGCAAAGACTGAAGGTGAGCACTGCTGCTACTAAGACTAATAATAACTAACTATACTACTTGTACTTCTGCTTCTTCTGTTACTGAGATTATTGTTTGTTACTAACACTGCTGCTTTACTGTGACAGTTATGGCCACTAAAAAAGAACTGATACTCCTGCTGTACTGCAGCTAGTAATTCTAATTTTACTACTAAAACTGTGAGCACTGCTCTGACACTCCAAATAACACTGCTATACGGCTACTAATACTACGACTGAGAAACCACTGTCACCATTGTTACTACTTAGACCACTAACACTACTGATGCTACCACTACCACTGTTTTCTTCACTACTTCAACTATTGTCAAAATCGAGACTAAATTATCAATTAGGCAAAGTGGGCAAATACCCTGAGGGCCCTAGACAAACCAACGGGGCCCTGAAGGCCTCATACTCATTGGCTTCTGACATTTTGATTAAGTGCAAATTTGTTTTAAGATACTCCCAAATAAAAGTCCACATCACATTTTGTGATACGACCCGTAAACCGGGGCCTGTGTTATCTTCTGCATCGCCTACCTGTGTTGTAGAGGAGCCATATGCCGCAGTGCACATGGTGAATATTCTTAAATAGATTCTTTAACAGAGGGTGATTAGGGGCCCCCAGCAGTTTAATCCAACCACGGTCATAATTTATACTGTATAACAACTGTCATTAAACACAATTAATGACACTAAACCAGGGGCATTAAATCCAGTTAAGCACACTGAGAATAAACAAGTAAACAAACCGGAGCCTCGGCTGAGTAAATCAGTGACTAATGTGAAGCAGCGCCGGTGAATTGTTTCTATTTCTACCATCAGATCCCAGATCAGTGCTTCACCTGAGCTCTTCAGTCACAGCACAGCTGCTCATCATGTAAACCCACACACCTTTACAGGTGACCTGCAGCTGTAAAACACCAGTCTGGGCGTCTCCATAGCAGCATCATGATGCAGCATGCATCTCTCGTCTCACCCTGTTTGTCTGCCTTCAACTAACAACTGTGCTGTGAAAAAAAGAGTCTCCATTAAATCAGCAGGTAAACAAACCAGAAATCTGGTGACAGAATATTCAGAGACAGTCCATGTTGAGGTTACAGCGGTTTTTCTGGTCCCCCTTCCTCCTGCAGGATAATTGTTTGTTGGCTCATGATTCTGTCTAATTATTTTCCCCTAATTATAAATTTCCCGGTGTTGTTTTTATGAAATTAGAACTGAGGATAGTGTTTTATATTTGCATCCTCTTTTCGCAGGTCTTTCTTTTTAATAATTATAATGACAGCACACAGATTGAGACTTTTCTTGTCGTCATTTTCTAACCTACTCACCTGAACTGTCTTTTGTTTTATTGCACAAAAGAGGAGATAACACAGCTACCTTACATTTCTCCAGAGAATGTCCGTTTGATTATTGTTCATTTCACCCGTCGAATTTCACAGAAAAGCTCAGGAACTCCTCAGGCTTCAGCCTGCAGTTGTACAGAACAGTGACAGTGATATTTCTGATGTTGACACGAAGGTAGAGGGGAAGCAACAGCACCGCTGCCAACACAAACAATACCACAAACATCTGTGTGGTGTCCAAGGCCAGAAACCGAAACCAAAGTCTTCACAACAAACTGTCAGGAGGAACAGATGCAGAGGAGAAGCTTTCCCGTGACTGACAGCGATTCAAACAGCTCTGAATATTATTGACTCACGACGAAATGATTCCTCAAGGCTGAAACGGGATGTGGAGGAAGGTTCCTGTCATTCCACCATTTCTAATCATGATCATTTAAAATAATTTCAAAGCAGTTTGCAGCAGTGTGTTACACAGGCTGAAATAATCATATGATTCCCAGTTTAAGTACCAGACCTGTGAGTTTAAAGGTGATTCAATGATAAAGCATCCAAAACACAGCTTTACACAACTTTATCACAACTACGATCTTTTATCCTCTGTCTCTACAATCACCAGGTAAACAGCTGACTTCAGCATTCACTCTGCCACGACTGAGCGCTGACTGACCAGTGTGTTGGGGAAAGAACCTGCATAATGAGTTATCATGGGACTGTGTTTAAATAGCACGTCACTTTCAGAGACGTTTCATGTATTTTAAGCAAATATGTGCAGACACCCTTTGACCACATTGTCCAGCTCCTCATGCAGGATCCTGAGGCCCACTGGGATGTGCTGTATAATCCGGCCACCTGAATCCATCATCCTCTTCTCTCAGTCTCTTCCCAGAGCTCATGGTGAGAGCTGAGGGTTGAAAAGCAGGGAAGGAGCTTTGCCTTAAGGCTCAGCTTCACCTCGACTGACTGGTCCAAGGCCTAGAAATGAGAGGATCAGGACAGGATGGGATTCACCCTTCTGTCTGACCCTTTTGACTAAAAACACCCCTGATATCAGACCTGCAGCGTGAGGCCCGCTCGTCTTTCTGTTCCACTCACAGGACAGGGATGTCCTGGGTCCCCGGTAACCCCCGACAACCAGCAAAGCCGTGTCCTTATTACAGTGAGGAGGAGGAGGAGGAGGAGGAGGAGCAGGAGAGAGAGAGCCCTGAATGCTTTTTCTTTCCCTTCTCTTCTCCTTGTGGCCTCAGTGCTGTGTTTAATACACTGGGTTGACTTTGATGAAGCGTGTTGAGGAAACCGCCGCCTCTACAAAGCCGCTCGATTCATGATCTGCCTATTCAGCAAAACAACAAGATGGGCCTTCAGAGAGAGTGAGGAGGGGAGGGAGGGATGGAAAGAAAACAACACGAGAGAGAGAATATACTCCAGGCACGCAGACTCATTCATGGTGGGACAGGGGGGACAGGGGTAGTGGATTTTGCTCTTTATAGCTATTGATGCTGCTGTTTGGTCAATTAAAAGACAGAGCTTAGATATGACATTTACAAACTGATTTCAGAAACTGTCACAAAGTGGTTTCACTGCCACTGTAACACATCCTCTGTTTAACTGCATCATAAGTAACAAGGGTCCATTTTAGCTAAACGTCTACACCATTGTCTCATGTCCCGAAGCAAATAATATCATCTTAGTATGAAGCAAACAGAAGCATCAGAGGCTAACGTTAATGTTGAGTTGGCTCTTTGGCCGCAGAGCTCAACCATCAGCTAAATGTTAACGTCAGTAACGTTATACGAGGAGAATGAGGAATAACAAGGACTCTAGCTAATATTAGACTTCATCGAAATGACATAAAAATCCAAAAATCCAACATTGCATTAAAGTTTATCAGGCTGATCAGTCCCAGGCTAAAACTTTCATTTAAACCATTTAACTCTATCACAGCGCTGCTGTAAGAGATTCTGACCTTAAAGCACGAGCACGAAATTACTTAATTAATTTACTTAATTAGTCTTTTCTGAAAATAAAACTACAAAATGTGTTGCATTTTTATAGAAGTCTTCAGCAGTAAACAATCAGACCAACACGGTGGATTTGGTCTTTTCACTGGATTTGCTGACAAAATTACAGCAAATTGTTGCATCATGGGAAATGTAGGATTACAGTGCTTTTCAAGTCTGGATCTCAGTCTCTGCTGCTTCAGTTTTTACCATTTTCCTGGATCTGTCTGCTGTGGAAGTGCTGCACAGAATTACTAAACTCCAGTGGTGCCTCTTTTTTTTTATGGCAAACTGTTCTCTTTCACATGAATGCAAAAAAAAAAAAAAAAAATCCAATATTGCCATAAAGTAGTCCTGCTCATTGACTTGCAACATTGCACTCAAAGATCTAATACACTCAGAGACAGTTAAAGCATAGATACCTCAGTATAAACAGTACAGAAAAATCTCTCATGTAGAAAATTTGAAGTGTATTGTCTCCTGAACAAGATAATGATATTACAATGCTACGAAAGGCAGGAAGAAAGAGAAAGAATATACTTTCTGTATTGGCTAAAAAAATCCCATCACTTTCACACACGGCTCATACGCATTCAGTAATGGAGTGTAGTTTATTGTAGTGGGTGGACTGTACACACCCGTCCACACATAACTGAGAGCGCTCGGAAAGACCGAATATAAGCAACATAAGACTCAAACAGCCAATGACATTCACAGCTGGGGGCACTGAAACGCTTTGGACTGATTTTCTACCATTTCAGTACTAATCACTGTCCCTGGTGACTTTGTGTGGCTGGAGGAGACAGTCGCTCACGGCTGACAGTCAGTGCTCCTCTGCACACGGGGTTCATCACAGTCATGGATCTTTCGAACACTGATCTATCAAACCACTAACCAGACAAACAAGGCTGCGTAAATATACCACAGAGCCGTGTTTTCAAATTAACATTAGCATATTAAAAATGTGCAGTGATGCAGAGCTAATGTTGAATCAGAGACTCGACCATCGAGCAGCTGTGTTCGTTGGAGGCATCAGGTCCAGGTCACATCCCTCGCTTTGGACCACAGTGTGAATACGATGTGTATCACATGTGTCACGTGGACTACACCCCTGTATGCATCTATTCCTGAATCACATACGAAAAAAGTTAATTTTCATAAATTAAATATGAGGAAAAAAAGTTAAAATCATAATTTTCAGTGTCCACAGTTGTGTGTAAAATAGTGTGATCCTTTCAGCACGGTTGATCTCTGCACTATAATTTTGTTCTTTCACCTTTGTAAACACGTTTTTTTTATTCATCAGATTTTCTTGTTGTTCTGACATGTCATTGCTTTACATGACATGTCGTGCTCAATATATTTTGTGAAGCTGTTTGAATTATCCCATGTATGAAATGTGCTGTACAAATAAAGTTACCTTGTCCTGCTGCTGGAATGAGTGCTGAGACTTTATTTATTGCCTCTCTGATGTTTTCTCTATTCATTCATCTTTATTTCTTCTTCTTTTACCCTGAACACAGTGATTTTTCTGATCGTATTGTCTTGCACATTGTCTCTCATTTACCATTTTTCTAATTATATTCAATTTTAGCCTTTTATTATTTTCCTGCTGCAGTGACACCGTCTCCCTGTGGAGATCAATAAAGTTTCATCTAATCTGAACCTGATGAAACTGTGTCAGACTCAGCGAGGAGCTCTCATTGCTTTATTTAGTGCAGATTTTAAATTGAGTTTGGTGCTGCGATCCTGCTGCTTTGATATTAAGAGTGATGGACTTTTACTCTCCTTTGTCTCGGCTGTGACTTTTGTGCTCTGCACCTTCACGAGTCATTTTCATTAACACTTAATATGTTTTGTGTAGCGCATTAAATGTCTCGAAGCGTCTTTGTTCACAGACACATGCTCCTTTCAGTTGAACTCCGATCAAATCCTGAATTAGATGGTTAAATATGTGCGAGCAGAAATGTGAGTTATTATCCAACAGCTTTACGTATCATTTACACTACTGCACATTTTACCTCTATTTCATCTGCCACAGTAATAACATCAGAATTATACCGAATAGAAAACTGATATACTGAGTAATAAGTGAGGTCAGATCCCTGCACCAACATCAAGAGACGTGGTGTTTGGTTTTAACTTGTGTCTGATAAGATCCAAACTGATTATCTGTAAGCTCTGATCATGTGCTGTGTCTTATGATGATGGATCATCACGCTGCTGCTGGTGTTGGTGAGCTCGGTCTCAGTTTGGGTCTGTTTGGGTTCGTCCTGTGAGGAGCAGGAACATAAGTAAATTGCACATTACTGTATTATGGCCATTAGAGTTTGATGTATTTATTGTGTTTAAGTTTGAATTTGGGTGTAAATGTGGTGCTAGAAGAAAGGAATCACTAGAACTTATCCTCTGGAGACCATGAATATTTACTCAAGCGTTTGGTGTATTTTACTGTGAACCAAGGAGTGAATGAAACAAATTTTCAAACAAGCCCTTCAAAACATGTGCAGTTGTTAATATTAATGTGTGTGTTCATACATATAATAACAGCAGTAATAATTTAACGAGCACATAAGTCACATTAACACTGAGATAACGAGTTCTAAAGTCCAAGAACCAAGAAATAAAATCCATGATGAGGTGAGATCTGATATAAAAAATACATTAAAAGCAGCATAAATTAACACACAGGGAGAAACGTATGTGTGTGTGTGTGTGTGTGTGTCACAGAGAGAGCACGTACACAGCAGCCGATCACACATCCTCGCTGTGTGATGTCCCAGAATTCCTAGAGGCAGCAGCGGCAGCCGCACTCAGTGATGGTGATATTAAGGAGGAAATGTTCTGGGGGGACTTCATTGCCATCTTCCATATTTTGTGTAATAGAATGTAACTAGCATCATTATTTTTTCATCACAGCCCTCCCACAACTGTCTCCCACATCTAGGAACATCAGTTTCCTCTCCGCTCCATCCCTCGCTCTCCCTCACTGCTCACTGTTCCTTCGTCACACCGCGAGTCAATTAAAGAGCATGAGATAAAATGTAAGGAAGGAAAAAAAAGGAGGCTGCGGCAGCTCGCTCGGGGCCCGGCGGCGGCTTCTGAGGCTCCACACCACTCCACTCCGGGCTGACATCTCGGATCTGGTGATGAGGAAAGAAAAGAAGAAGAAGACAAAAGGAACTGGTGAAAAAAAAAGAAACGAGTGAAGAGAGAGAGTCTCCAGGCAGCAGCGGCCCTCGGCTGGATCCTTCTCCACTGCTGGATGTCAAATGCCATCAGCCCCTCGTAAAGCATGAATCACAACCAGAACATATTCACACACACACACACACACACACACACACACACACACACACACACACACACACACACACACAGTGACAACAGGACAGTTTCAAACAATGACGCAGAGACATTGAGGAGAAATGTGTTAAAAAGGTTCAATCGGAACATGGACAGATTTAATGCAGTGATGAATCAAACGTGACTGATACAGTGACACGAAAGTTGTTCTGAAACAACTGAGTGATAAATCAGTTACAGCATGCAGCAATTTTCACAATCAATTAAATCATTTATCAAGAGAAAATGTCAAACGATTTTGTTTCAGTCTCTCAAATGAGAAGATTTAAATCTTAATTAATTGAAGATCTTTGGGTTTTGGACTGTCGCTCCTTCAAAACAGGAAACATGAACACATCACGTTCAGTTTTCAGAAATTTGAGATGCATTTTTCATTATCTTTTTTTATATTATATTATATTTATATTTATATTAAACACTAAATAATTCATTGAGCAATTCAATAAATAATGTGTTAACCCTAAATGAGAAACTGCCTGGTGAAATATTATCTGGTTTTGAATGTTTTATTTCAAAGATTTTGGACAAAGCAGAATTCACAGTTCAAACGTAATCCTGGAGTCAGGATGTGGTTAGCTTAGCTTAGCATAAGCATAGGAAGCAGGGAAAACAGCCTGGCTCTGACCAAACTGAAATCCTTATACCTAGCAACACCTCTAAAGTCGTAAATTGAATCCCACATTCGGTTCTTGGTCTGTTGCTGTTTTCAGGAATTTATTTCCTTGGCCTCCTAAACACAAAGAGAAGAAGTCCATGATAAATTCACAGCAGTGGTTTGTCTTCATTAACCGTTGATACAGTGCAACTCTCCTGACCTGTGACGTCGTGGTTTCACCTTCAGAAACAGGTCGAGCTCTCTGACAGGTGAGGGTCGGCTGGTGTCAGGTAATCCTGCTCACAGATGAGACCGTCAGACGCCACTGGCCTATTTTCTGCTCGCTGCTCGTCGTGATTGCCTCTGAAAGATCAATCGGCTCTTCGCGGCGCCGCTCTGCTTTCTCCTCGCCAACACGCATCACATAAATAAACTCAAATTACTGGACGCGTGGTCCATTTTCTGACATGTCTTCTTCCCCGCAGGAACGCTGGAAAAAGATGGTCAGTTTTTCATAATGGCTCCATTTGACCGAGCTCACACCATTTTATCCGACACAAAAGGCCGTGATTGTACTCCACCAAACACAGACGTCCATTTCCAAGACAAACACCTGTGTTTTCTTCATATTTCTGAGGTAATGGGGAAGCAACACAAAGCATTAGCTGCTGCTCTCAGTCTGTATACAGACACATATTAAAGCTCTGGCCTTTCTTTTTACCTCTTTCACACATCCACTTTGTCCCAAACCACTCAGATATTACACGAATCAGAAAGCCATTTCAAACATTTAGCTTCTGTAGACTCTCGTGCTTTGCACCATTAGTTCAGTCAGAAGCCCCTGAAAAGCTTTCAAACCAGGGAAGTCAACACCTGTGCACACACACACACACACACACACACACACACACACACACACACACACACACTGTCTGTTACAATCCCAGATTTTGGTGAAATGTAAAAACTGTAAAACATCTGTAACAACAACAGCCTCTTTAATGCAGACTAGTAACTGATGACTGGGACCTTCCAGATAATTAATGCTGATGAAGATAAATCAACATTGTGTGTTATTAAGTGTTAAACGAAAGGAGCCCACACATTGAATCACAGTGTGTAAATAAAGAGGAATTTACTGGAACATTGTCTTGCTTTAAAAACAATAAAAAAAATAATAAATCGTCGGTTAAACTCAGATTGAGTCCAAACTCTGTATGAGAATTTTGAAAACTGAGTATCCAGAGAAAAGTTGTAGGGAAAAATACAAAGAGATGAGGGCGCGTTTAAAGCTTTAAAGACTCTTTGACATGCTGTTTTCCTACAGAAATCATATACAAAGAAAAAAAATCATGGTAAAAATGGTGCAAACTTTTTTTTTCTTGTTTTTGAAGTTTCAACATAAAATAAATCAATTTCCTTTACATTTCAAGCCTCGTCTTATTTATGAATGTATTTATTCATGTGCATCTCCACAAGTCCTCAGGTTATATGAATGAGAATATTTTATGGTAATATCTGTGTGATACAGAGTAAACTAAATAATGTATTTGCAGTGTTTTCATGTACAGTATAAATGTATAAATTATTTTGATATTTCGTATTTTTCTTTTCTTTTGTCATCCTGATGTGATGGGTTTTATGTTGTCTGTACATTAGAGATTCTTTAGGTTTTATATGTTCATGTATCTTTTATTTTCCCAGTAAACATTAATAAGATAAGAACTAAAATAAGACTTGATTTTAAAAGGCTTTGTGTGATGACTGTACATTTCCCTCATGAGCAGGAAACACCAGAGTTAAAACAATAACATGTAGAAATGTGAAATCTGTGTAAATCACTAATAGACTCCGTCGGCCTCTTCGTCTTCATCTGCGTCAGTTATTCCATCTGCTCTGACTTCTCACTCTCCTCTTTAACCTACATAAGAAAATTAAAATCCTATAATTATCTTCAATTAACAGAAAGAGGGACATGCAGTGATTAAGGAAATCAAGTTCAGGGACTATTTTCATTATCTGAGACCCCCCCCACCCCCCCACACACCCCAAACGCCCCCTCCCCCTTTCTTTAACATTCACCTTTAAGCCCACTGCTCTGATTTTAATTAACTTTTTTCTTCTTCTCCTCCTGAGCTGCTCGGAGGTTTGTTGTCCACTGACGTGTCGGCGTTGCACTGGAGGAAAAGGTGGACAGGACAAGATGGAGGTGATGTCTTTGACTTTGACTTTACCTCATCAGCTCTGTTCAGCAGCTAAAGCTCATCTTGTTTTCTTAACTAGAGACACATTGTTATGTTATCATGCTAATCATGTTAGCATTTTTATATATGACTGAAAATCACTGAATCAGTCCTCTGTACAAGTTGCAACAACATCAATCCGATGTCACAGGACAAGCGACGCCAAATGACCAGTGGAAAAAAAAATAAAAAATCAGATGACGTTTCACCAGTTTGACTTCAAAACAATTTCAAATTTATTGTTGGTTTAAATCAACTTTGTGTTGCTGAATTCGTAAACTGTGGCAACAACACCAGACATCAGAGAGACTTTCTGAGCTCCATGACTTTGTATATGTAGTGTGATTAAAAAGGTCAGAGGTCAGAGGTTTTCCTGCGGCTCGGCTCTTGGAGCAGACTCAGTAACTGAGTGTGACTGAGATAAACAGTTATAATTTCTATTTTGTTTCTGCGCTGGTTGATTTATACAGTTTACTGAATTGAAACCAAACAGTGTTTTAGTTTTTTGGTTGAAAAACTTTCTTCGGTTTTTAAAAAAGATCATTTGCAGACAACTTGTCATTCCAGGCTTCTTTGTGCAACAGTCTGTGCTTATTGTGTCACAGGGACTGAATTTAAGATTTTAATTTCAGAGCAGAGAAAGCGAGCAGTTGTTGTTTTTCTGCAGAAACTAACAGCAGCGTCATTTTTTATTTTTTACTTGAAGCACAGCAGAAACTAAAGAGAAGGAGCTGCTGTCAATAATCTGACTGATAATACAGTGTAAGGAAGCTGCGAGCTGTTATTTGTCTGTCAGCCAAGAAATTCACAGTCAGAATCAGTTTCCTGCCAAGTACGTGAACATATAAAGGATTCATCTGGAAGACATGCTCATCATGGAATAATACACGAGTGAAAAACAACAGCTGGCGAATAATTATGCATCTGTCTGCACAGACCTAAAGTCTCCACAATACAGGATAATTTAAGAATGGACATTTTCACCTCAGAGCTCTTTTTTTTTTGTCCTTGGAGGACGTTTGGAAAAATTACAGTTTTCATGGAGGGAAAACGATTCGACCTTCAAACGTATTTACACTGATGGATAAAGTTGACTGAAGCAATACACATCGACCGTTTCCATACTCTGTGGAGATGCACTGATAAAATATTGTGTGTTTGCTTAAGATTTTAATTACAGCAGTGATTTCCAGCCCATGTGCAGCAGCACAGCTGTTTTCAGTCACTCTGACTGGGTCTGTGCTCAGACTGAGGCTGGGTGGAGCTGTGTCGTCATGAAGGTCACGAAACATGGTGAAATAAATAGAGAGATGAGGGTCAGAGTCGTCTGAGCATTAACAAGCGTTCTCATTGGTCAGATGCTACAGTAAATAAACTGCTTATTGTTGTGTCAACTACTTTGTCTCATTCCTTTATCTTGGTTGTCGTGTTACTGTCCCTGCTTTCCACCGCGGAGACCTAACGTCTCTTTTGGCCTTTCTGACCTGTCAATAAATAAATAAATAAAAATAATATCAGGAAGCAGACTAGCCGTGCTCTCACCTGAGGATCCTATACCTGCAAAAAAACCTACGGTCAACAACAACCTTGATCCCACCAGCTGTGAAAGTCAAAAGTATTTGTGCAGATTAATAATGTGAGACAAGAACATAAAAACTTGTCACTGCTGTGACTTTTATTTGCCTTTGCACGTTTGTATGTTTAGGATTCTAAAGGAAAATGGCCCGAAGGCTCACGATGTTCTACATTTCTCACTTCCCAGAGTTTGGAGTTGAACTGGTTCACATTCTTCTGCCTCTAACACGCTGGTTTTACCTGATTTTGAGGCCTTTGAAAATTCAGGAATCACGCGTATATTAACTGTATATTATTAACTCTTTTGTTACTGTGCAGCTGTTTCATTTATTGTTGTAATAATGTTAATTAATTAATTAATGCTGCCTTCATTTAGCGTGTCTGTAAAACTACACTACACATCCACCTGGTTAAATAAAGGGAACTGAAGAGGCCTGATCAGGCTGTTTTACCCAGAGTCAGACGAGAAGATGGGTAAACAACAACCACGGCATGTTTAGCATAGCTTAGCACAAAGACTGGAAGCAGAGGGAAAGTGTTAGCATCACACCATCAAGGAGAAAAAAACATGTAGTAAAGGAAAGAAATACTCAGGCAGCAAGGGCTTCTGGGAAGTAACCTGGAGGACACCGTGCTGAAGGAAACAGCAGCTCTGATCCAAGGTGTGTGTGTGTGTGTGTGTTTGGGTGTGTGTGTGTGTGTGTGTGTGTGTGTGTGTGTGTGTGTGTGTGTGTGTGATTGTACAGGGCTTGAAACGCCCAGGGCAACACCTGCAGGGCTGAAGTAGAACGGAACACAGAAACAGTCTCTACAGAATACACACACACACACACACACACACACACACACACACACACACACACACACACACACACACACACACAC
>JBBMJY010000002.1:23539306-23571097 GCA_037833715.1 Toxotes lorentzi | reverse complement strand
ACACACACACACACACACACACACACACACACACACACACACACACACACACACACACACACACACACACAATGTTTCATGCTCCCTGTACACACTAACATCACTCCACCACATGTCCAGCTGGATCCACCAAGGACACACACACTGCTGCAGCTTCAGTTCACTGCCCATGTGATCTAGTGCAGAGAAACATGAAAACATTGTTTACATGTTTACATGTTGTGTCTGTCCGGTGAAAAACAAACTGCAGGATTTGCTTCAGTGTTCTTTATGGCTTTAGAACAGTCTTTATAAAGGACTTTATCTTTTTTTGTATTTTTGTTTTATTTGACTTTGTGGTTGTATGAAGTTGGACTGCAGGTCTGTGTGTGTGTGTGTGTGTGTGTGTGTGTGTGTGTGTGTGTGTGTGTCTGTGTGTAGACGCCATGCAGCTCTGACAGTTTGACTTCAGTGTTTAATCGGTTTAATCCTCTGCTCTCTCTCTTTGCAGCATTTCCATCTTATCTTCCTGCTTCATGATGTTTGTTTGAGGATCTCCAGTTTTCTGTTTCTGATGACGGCGAACACGTGTGAGCGCCGTGTGGACGCCACTCCAACCAAATCCTCTTTACTGCCTCTATCAGGAAGGTAAATCTGATACAGTCATCTTCCATTTGTAAAGGGAACTGTTTGATTTTATTCATGCAGGTTTGTTTTCCATCTAACTGACGGAGAAAAAATGAAAATCTCTGGCAAAATGGCCAAAGCTGATAAATCCAGATAATCTCTTCAGTCCACAGATCTTCAGCAGCAGTCTGTGGCACACTGTAAAAAATATGTCCCCTATTCAAACATGAGAGGTTTTTGTTTACTTTGTATTTCCGATTTCATTTTTTGACACTTGTGTGATCGACAGAGGCCCAACCTGAGGCCACATGTGTAAATGATATGACCACACAAAAACTGTGCATGAGCCATTTTCCAGGCACAAACTGGCATTTCTTAAAAAAACCGTGTGCACCTCACGCATCCTTCAGACCAGACGCACACACATTTTTAGCAGCGATATCTGCGGCTGATGTGATAAGGAATGAAATATAAACTGAGACGGAGCCTGAGAGTGAAACACTGTTCGTTCAGGTCGTCTGTCAGGTTCACTGATTGTGTTGTTATTTTAATGTGCACAGTTCTGTACAGTTATTTATTCATTGTGAATTATTATAATGAACTTTATCGCTTTTTATTTACATGTGAGGAAATCTTTTAGTGAAACACTTTTAAAAGCTCTATAAATGAATCGTCGATCATCCTTCTGACATCTAATGACGATTAGACGAGCGTGACGATGGTTTACAGGTAAAGGTGAAGAGTCAGTGATGGGGGTGCTGTAAACAGCCACAGCTGGACGAACAGCAGCTGTTCTGATGCTGCTGGAGAAACTGGCTGATACGACACAGTCGGAGAAATGACACTTCTTCTTTGCTGTTCTTCTTACTGACGGTCTAATGAGCTTTGGAGCATCGAGTGGGAGAGGAAATGAGGCTTTAGTCATGAATCTCACAGTTTGCCAGAAAAACTGAAAAGGCCTCCAGAGAAACAGGGTAACACAAGAGAACAACACATTTCTGCAACACAAATTCACATTTCTGCTGTTGATTTTTTGGACTTTCCTCTGTTTGTGGCTGAAGGAGAAAATCTCAGTTTGGTTGAACAGTTCAAAAACAGCTTTTTATTTTAAGGGTTTGCAAACTGAAAAGGCTGAAAACACCTGGTGTAAAGAAGACAAAACAGTATTCAACCGTTTTCAGAGCCCAATGCCAAAGACACAATTCAGCCAGCACTCAGAAAATAATGAGGTTCTATTTCTAGGCCTAATTTCCCCATGAGTTTAACCCAAAATAGAAAAGGAAATATCAGTTTCTCGGTGCCTCTTCCATGTTTACGTCCTGTCTGAACTGTCAGGTTGGAGCAGTGAAGGTTACTTGTCTGGTGGAGATTAGCTTCTTCGCAGTGTATTTACAGTGAACACACTCAGCTCCTTCTTATATAAATGGAAATATGCTCCTGCAGCTCTAATCACACATAACATCAGTCCTTTTCCTTTTGTCGTATCTTTTGTGGTAGTGTTGTGCAAAGCTAACACGCGACAGGGCATAATTACAGATTCCAGTATGTTAATAAAGGCGCGAGTGCTGATTTAGCTAAGAGGCTCAGTGTGTACCGTTTAAAGCCGAGTTTCCGTCGTTTGAATATTCATCAGAGTCACACTCAGCTGAAGATGAAACAGCCTCATTGTTCAGCAGCAGCAGCAGCGCGCTGGCTCGTTCATGTTATGCACATATTAATGATGAGGACAATTCACTTCGAGTGATTTCTAATCTGTTGACAAGAAGTCTCTGCAGGCTCTTCAGTCAGTTTGATGCAGATGATGACAATGTTTTATCTGTAAATCCCCCTGAGAGCAGAGGCCGACGAATGCTGCAAAAAAAAAAATCATCCATTTACTCAAACTGTAGATTCCTGCAAATAATGTTCTGTAAACAAGATAAAGCCTCAGCCAATAGGACGAGAGATTATTCAGCTGTTTACAACACAAATCAGACTGTTGTGACTCTTATCTGTTACATGATGTACTGATCTAAAAAATAAAGCTAAAGATAAAACGCAATAAACGTAATAACACAATGCAACAAGTGTGAATAATAAGCATCAAGCTGGAACAACTGCATCTGTGTTTTCACATGTTTTATTATAATTCATCAGCAGAATGCATCAGATACAAGCAGAAACTCTCACATTCCTTCATTTGGAACTTGGAAGCAGCTGAAGATGTTTTTGTTCTGGCAGTTCTTATTTTTCTGACTGTTTATGTGTTGCCTGATAATCTTACTCTGTTAAAGATGCTCTATAAAGGTTTGGACCTCCTGTTTTTGGTGTTGTGCATGAAGACCCTGGATCTGCCTTCAGTGTGAGAGCCTCTTATAAAGTCTTTGTTACTGTATTTCCCAAGCTGTTTTGGGTCAAACCTTTATTTAAATATTTACCTGTACTGAATCTGATCAAACGTCGCAGTCGATGTGTTAACCTGTGGATGCACAGACCTCAGATCAGTCAATGCTGTGATTCACATACATTAAAAACACACTGTGGTGATGACTGATCAGTACACAGACTACATTTAAACTTATAAACTTATAAACAACAAACTTGTATAATGCACGAATGTAATTATTGTTAAAATCATTCAGTCAGACAAAATCTGATTCTGTTAAAAATGAATGAACCAACAGGAAAAGATTATTTCATGAGTGCATTGTATTTCATTTGTTTCACGTTTTGTTTGTTTGTTTGTTTTTGTCTCTATAATGTGACATTTTTTTCCTGAAAATTTATGAAAACACGGAAACTGATAACGTTGGTAGATTATTTACATTCTTACAAAAATGTCTTAAAGATGAAAAAGTGAGTCAGAAAAACTTTTTTTTTTTTGCTTGTGCATCCACAGACATAAATAAACCAAACTGGAGAAACTTCTCTGCCGATCCAACATCATCTGAGAATCTGAAGGAAAATTAAAAACAGTTGAAAACAATCTGCTTTCTGCCAACAAGTGAAAATAAATGGAAATTAAAAATCTGAAAAGTGGAATGTATCTCCATCTCAGGGCGAATGCAGATAAACATTCATATTAAACTCATTCACTCCTTGTGTGTGCATGTGTGTGTGTTTTAACACTTTGCATTAATTTGTTTTGACTCCTCTCGAACTGAAGCACACGCAGAAAGCAGCTCAGTGGTGTCAGAACGAAGGCTGAAGTGCAAACTGGGATCCAGATCCGACCGTTTCCACGACTATTTTTATCGCTCGCTAATTAGTGGAACTTTAATTTCTGCTCCGTCCTCCAGACGGACCACAGGGGGTTTAACACTCCACAACCTGATGCCCCCCCCTCCTCTCCACCTCTGCCTTCATGTTGCTGATGACAACTAACGATGAGGAAATATAAAATATCCTTAACATCAGCTGAAGGTGAACAGACTGAGATCAAAACTATAGAATATACAGAACAGTACGAGTCCTAGATCTGAAAATTACCCATCACCAAGTTCACTGTGACCCACATGTTATATGAATGTGTGTACACTGTTGGAGGCAGTGGCCACGGAGATCTAAACTCTAACAAGCCTATATGCCTGCTGTTAACTCTGTTAATTTCTCTGTGCTCCCAGTTTGTGGATGTACACAAACATCCTACAGGACTTTTCATTATCTTACAAAATAAATGACCACAAGAATTTTCACAGCTGAAACGCGTTCTTCAGGGATTTCTGCCATCTCTCCTACAGAGAGTCTCCTACAGAGACTCTCTGTAGGAGACTCTCTGCAAGAGACCAGAATCCTGGTTCAATAAAGACTAAATAAAATACATCAAAAAAACATTTTACAAAAAACATTTTTCTGTTTCTGCAAAAACAAAAACTACAGAGAAATGGATGCAGCAGTTAAAGGTCAGTTAGCCCAGTGACTGCTAACGAAACAACAACAACCAACAAGGAAAAAAGAGAAGTAGAAAGAACATTTCCACTGAAAAGCAGTCGATCAGTTAACGATCATCGTTAAGTTTAAGTGTAATCTTATTCCAGACTCTAAATGTCCAACCTTTCAAAAAACACGCAAAAAATGTGTCCACTCCTCAGGTCGCAACTCATATTGGTCCTCACAAATATACAATACACACACACACACACACACACACACACACACACACACACACACACCGGGTGTGGCGTCCCTGGCAGGTTTCTTCTTCTACTTTTTTTTCTTTTTTCCGGGAGATGAGTCGGAGGCTTCAGCAGAATTCCTCACAGAGAATTCATCCAATAACTGTTGCGGGGGAAAGACAAGAAATTAGTTTTCTGCTCTCTGCCGATATGAAACAATATGAGCTGCACTGTTTGCAGTGTGTGTGTGTGTGTGTGTGTCACACTCACCTTGAGCTCCCGTCTCTCATCCTCAGAAAAGATTTCGAAGCTCCACAAATGTGTAAAGTTCCAGTGAACTTCTGAACTTCAGCAGCCAGTAAACACACCGTTTACCTTCTGTTCCTCCAGCAGATGATAAAGAGTCACAGTTTAAAGGCCTGCAACACATTTGCTCTAAAAAACAAAAACACTGAAGCACAATTAAAAAACAGCAGTCAGGTGTTCGGTGCAGATTTGGTTCCTGAGAGTCGCAGCTCGATGTGACAGCGTCCTCTGAGCTTCTTCCTGAAACACAACACAACGTTTTTGTTGTGTTTTGTTTGTGTTTGTTGTGACGTGAACCTTTAACGTGTTTAATGTGGTTTAATGTTTCAGTTTGTCCACAAAACTCCAGCGAACCTCAGTGACCCCGAGGCTGTTTGTGCTTCTCTCCATCATTATTACTTTTAAATCACAGTGAATTATTTAGCTCTGAGTAACACTTTTCAGTACACATTCATCCTGTTGTGTGTGTGTGTAGGTGTGTGTGTGTGTGTGTGTGTGTGTCTTACCTGGGGGCTGACAACAGCAGAACTCTGAAACACAGCAGCTGTTGTGGTTCTGCAGGTTGTTGTTTTTTTCACTTCTTGTTCATGTGACTGAAGCTGTGAGCTTCCTGCTGATGAACAGAGCAGCTCAACAACTGCCTCAACAAAGACTGATTAACTTTCTAATCTGACCTGATCTGATCTGACGTGATCTGATCTGATCTGACCTGATCTGATCTGACCTGACCTGACCTGATCTGATCTGATCTGATCTGACCTGATCTGATCTGATCTTATCTGATCTGATCTGACCTGACCTGATCTGATCTGATCTGACCTGATCTGATCTGACCTGATCTGACCTGATCTGACCTGACATGATCTGACCTAATCTGATCTGACCTGATCTGACCTGATCTGATCTGATCTGACCTGATCTGACCTGACATGATCTGACCTAATCTGATCTGATCTGACCTGACCTGATCTGATCTGACCTGACCTGATCTGATCTGACCTGACCTGACCTGATCTGATCTGATCTGACCTGATCTGATCTGACGTGATCTGATCTGATCTGACCTGATCTGATCTGATCTGACCTGATCTGATCTGATCTGACCTGATCTGATCTGACCTGATCTTATCTGATCTGACGTGATCTGATCTGATCTGACCTGATCTGATCTGATCTGACCTGATCTGATCTGACCTGATCTGATCTGACCTGATCTGATCTGATCTGACGTGATCTGATCTGATCTGACCTGATCTGATCTGATCTGACCTGATCTGATCTGACCTGATCTGACCTGATCTGATCTGACCTGATCTGATCTGACCTGATCTGATCTGATCTGACGTGATCTGATCTGATCTGACCTGATCTGATCTGATCTGACCTGATCTGATCTGACCTGATCTGACCTGATCTGATCTGATCTGACCTGATCTGATCTGATCTGACGTGATCTGATCTGATCTGACCTGATCTGATCTGATCTGATCTGACCTGATCTGATCTGACCTGATCTGACGTGATCTGATCTGATCTGACCTGATCTGATCTGACCTGATCTGATCTGACCTGATGTGATCTGTTTCAGAGGTGTCTGGTCATTAGAGCAGGAGGTGAATCCTCAACTCATCTGTGAGCAGGAAAATCACGTGTCATCAATTTGAGGCGTTTTCATAATAATATAATAATCAGCTGTCACAGGACGTGCGTATGAATAAAGCATCTGAATCCATATAACACCAGTAAAGTGTTTAAATGTAGAAATCAAACGTTTGAAGCTACAATACAAAGCTCTAAATTCATGAATTATCCACTGATGGGCCCACGCGTATCCCAGAGCCGGTTCGTCCATCCTCCCTGCACGTGTCAGGATGTCTGAACATTTGAGACGTGAGCTCGTTGTCCTGCTCGGTCGGGACAGGAAGTTTTACCTGCCGGCTCTCATCGCCTCACCGCCGCTCTGAACAGCAGCAGCAGCATATTAAGGTGTCGACTTTCGCCTGTTATGCAAAAACAGAAAAAAAAAAACAAACCTTGTAATAACGTCTGCTGGCGGAGGAGAGCAGAGGCAATAACAGAGAACACATTCAGACAGATTGCCAACATGAGGAGCAAAGTGACTGTGGAGTCTGAGGGGAGTAATATTACAGCCATTTGGCTAATAGCTACCACGCTCGTTACAGAGGCTTCACACAGACGCAGAACAAACAGTCTGAGGGGTGAGGGCGAGGTGCTGAGTCGGGAGGTGAGGGGAGGAAAACGCAGCATTTTAGCCAGGTGAGGCTGATGTCAGTATGAAGAGGGAATGACTCACCTGCCGGCTCTCAGGCAGGTACGCCTGACTCAGAGACACATATGTCTGTGTGACAGTTGGTGTTTTTCACGCCTGCAGTTTGATTCATCTGGTCTGTGAGACTCATTACAAACAAAGCAGAGGTGAAAATTGACCCTAATTTGATCCCGTAGAAACACACCTGAGTCTGTTTGACCCAAACCAAACAGGTGAGGCATGAAAAGGGCATCAGGTCCAGTTCTGTTTCAGAACTGCAAAGACTACACTTTACTTTCCACCCAGTTCTAAACGTGACTGTTAAGCTGAGCCTTCTCTTCTCTTCTCTCTGTCTGTGCCTCGTAGCTGGTTTCTGGTTTTCTGTGGCGTCAGTGTTTTGTACCGGGCAGATCCCTGATGATTCTGATGACCTTCTGACCTTTCCTCTAGTCGTGACGTTGTGTCATGAAATCTTCGCTGGCATCAGGCCGACATTACAAATATGCAGACGCCTGCTTTCTAGGAAGCTTCTGTGCTACGGATGTTTATACCAGCGTGTTAATTTGAAGTCTGGAGTTTTTTGTACTGTCGACGAATCTCGTGCACAAACCCAAACCAACAATGTGTTAGTTTGTCTCAACCCTACTCTGTTTGGCTCTCAGCTCAAAGGCCACGCATCAGAGTTTGGATACACACAGAAAATGCATGTTAGTGCGACACGTTCACTGCTGATTTGTGTCTGTCCATGAGATTTGTTGACAATAAGAAAACCACATGACATCCGAGGGAACGAGATTAAAAAAAAAACTTCCAGGCAAAGGAAAAGAAACTTTCCAAACATTTTTCATCACAGCAGAGAGGAAACTTGGAGAGAGAGAGTCAGCTCGTTGGGCGGAAGTGAGAAAATACTGACTAATTATGAGGAGAATGAATAAGGGCATGCAGCGGTGTAACTCAGCCTCCGGTCTGATATTTAGAGGGAGTCACATTGAAACGGTGACGTTTTTGATTGGTAAGCGTAATATTTACTGAGTAATATTTACTGAGCGGTGCCTCAGCAGCCAGCTCTGCTTATTAGAGCAGATTTCCAGGCTCGGCGGGCGGCGGCGGTTTGGCAGCCGAGATGCTTAGATGTGGATGTGAAGGTAAATTCTGCCACCGCCCTCTGCTGTCACAGGGAATACGAATATTTCACTACAGGAGAAAATGGCACAGATTGCAGATTTTCCAGAGTATACAGGCTGAATGTGTGTGTGTGTGTGTGTGTGTGTGTGTGTGCATGTGTGTGTGTGTGTGTGCAGATTCTCTTCACACCAAAATCACACAAAGTCACATCTTTTCTGTTTGTGGTTTTGTCTTCTTCTTCTTCTTCTTCTTCTGTGTCTGCTCAGTGTGTTTTCTTTGGTTCCTGTGTGTTCTCTTTACCTAAGCTCCACCACAACAACTTCCTGCTCCAAACCACGGCTGCTGGCTTCACCTGTTAAAGAAACAAGAAAGAAAACTTTGAGATGAATGGAGCAGAGCAGAAATGCAGCTGGTCTGAATTGTAAATCTCGTTCCTCCTCCATCAGCAGAGCGTGCAGAGATATTGGTCCTGACCTGTTACTCAAATCCTCTGGAGATTCTGCAGGTTTTAGCAAATGAAAACTACAGGAAACTCAAAGTCATGACTTTGCCATCAGCTGTTACAGATGTCATCAGTGACTTAGTTTCCTATTCAAACACTTAATTCATCTCTGGGTGTGGCCTCTGATGTGTGATTGACCGGTTTGTTGATTAGATCCTTAAAGTGAAGAGAACAAAAACTTTCCCTGAGATGTTCGTGGAAGAATTCTGTCATTTATTTATTCATGTCATGTCATTGGCTTAAAGTTGTGTAACTAAATAATCTTTGGTCAAAGGTCCACGTGCTGGTTTCTTCAGTGTCAACCTGCGACCTAAGAGCAGAATTTTTGTTTAGATGTTTAGATGTGGTTGAAAGATCAACGGAGAAATTGACCTTTGTGTTGAGATTGTTTTGTTACACTGATCCCAAGGTCAAATATGAACTTTCATGTCCAAAGAGTTGAAACAGCAGCACCAAACTGCCGGAAGCTTCCACTGGGCTCCTGCACTGAGTTCAACGCACTCTGCAAACAGCTGAGTGGGTGTTCGTCCTCTTTGGACCAGTGAGACTTCTGAGTCATGTGAGCTGGTTTTCTCAGCTGAAGAGAAGCTGCTGCCGTTCATCTTTGATCTGTTTGGAACTTTGGAACAGTTTTCACAGTGAAGTGAAGTGAAGTGAAACCTGTGGCTGTCTGGAGGGTTGGAAATCAGACTCGATCTAAAAGCAGCAGGAATGTGAAACGCACATAATTTATAGTTAATGGACTAAAGTATGTGACTGCTGGTATAGTCCTTTAGCCTTGGAAAAGAGAAGCTCCACGACCGAGATGAGAAAAATTGAAATGTGTAATGACCAAATGGATTTGACCTCCGTTTGGAGACGGGAGTCCAAATGTAATCTGCTGGGTTTCATCATTATAATGGAGAGAAATGATGAAGAGCAAAAACTCTCCAGAAATAGACTGAAAAAAAAAATCATAAGCAGCATAAGGACCAAAGTTCCCTCTGAGCCTGATGTTTAATGACCTTTAACGTCATCAAACACTGAACGTCTCTTAGTTACTGACGCTCCGACAGAACGTCTGGTTTTTTTATCCTGACAAACACTGTACATGTTCTAACAGCGACAGATAGTAACTATGAATCACAGGTAAATGTCTCGAGCTGCTAACGTTAGCTTAAAGCTAACCAGCTCCCACACAGAGGGCGCTCCCTAAACTGGGCCTTTTCAAATGTGACCTCTGACCCCACAAAATGATGCACAGCTGTTGATTGAGCTAGCCTAACTATATATATATAAATCACTGTTTCATCCATTGATTTAACAGTGATTGATTGTTTATTCATAGCCTGATATAGCTTGTTGCTCTGTACCACACACTGCGTCCTGCTGCAGAGAACATCCACTGGAGCACCGCGTGGATTAATCCGCTGCTGAAAATAGTCCCAAACAAAAGCTGTGTGTGAGATGTTTTTAAAGATTTAAATCTTCTGTAGGAACCAAAGGACTTTGAGAACACGTTGTTTGTTTGGAGCTTCACAGAGGATTTGAGGAAAACACTGAATATCACCATTCTAGCTGGAAGGATGAGAAGCCTTTAAGTCAGTATTCAGATCATATGTTTGCCTTACCATGAAAATAATACATTAACTGGTACGTTGAAATCGAAGCTTGTATCAGATAATGTGGCGTAAATCTCTTGTATCTGCTGTGATTTAAAGACCGTTGTCCCTGATGCCGACGATTGAACACAGCACAGATCCTCAGAAACAACTGACTTCACTCGTACCGCCTCCTAGTTCAAGGTCAGACGGCCCAACGCCACGCCGGCAGCTAACGAGCGTCCGCCCACCTCCCATCATCACGCCGGACTTTCAGCGCCGCGGCGGCCGTCTGGAAGGTCGGCAGAGAGGGCCGGACCGGACGGGGTCGCGCCTCATGGCTCTTCACCTGCTGAGGTGAAGCTGCAGATGATGTATCACCCTATCACGGCTGGTTATGAATTAGCATCATTAGTGCGATGATGATGATGATGACAAAGGGTGATGATCATGACGTGGGTTACCTTGGAGATAGAGTTAGAGGGGAAACATCGGTGGGTGGAAGAGCAGAGCAACTCTCCGGTTTTTGTTCATCGGGTCTTGAAAATAGATGATTTCTGTTGTTTAGGAGGAGGAAGAGAAGGAGAGTGAGAGGAAAGGAAACAAGGGAGGAAAAGATGAGGAGGGGAAGGATAAAACGAGAGAAAAGAGGAGAGGAGGACAAAGAATGGTGAAGACGAGCACTGAAGATGAAATGAGGTGATGAAGGAAAGACGAGAGTCTAGAGAAGACAGGAGAAAGAAGGAGAAGGAGGAGCATAAGAAAAAAGAAGAGGAGGAAGGAGACATGAAAAGGAGAGTGAATGAGTGATTAGGAGAGATGAGAAGGGAGATAAGAGAAAGAAAAGGAGAGGAGGGGAAGAAGAGAGGAGAGGAGGAGAGAGGAGGAGAGAGGAGGAGAGAGCAGGAGAGAAGAAGAGAGGAGGAGAGAGGAGGAGAGAAGAAGAGAGAGGAGGAGAGAGGAAAAGAGAGGAGGAGAGAGAAAGAGAGAGGAGGAGAGAGGAAGAGAGAGGAAGAGAGAGGAGGAGAGAGGAAGAGAGAGGAGGAGAGAGGAGGAGAGAGAGAGGAGAGAGGAGGAGAGAGGAAGAGAGAGGAGGAGAGAGGAGGAGAGAGGAGGAGAGAGGAAGAGAGAGGAGGAGAGAGGAGGAGAGAGGAAGAGAGAGGAGGAGAGAGGAGGAGAGAGGAGGAGAGAGGAGGCCTGCTGAGAGGAAACTTCCTGCTGGTGTCATCATTACCACTGAAATGCCGTTAGAGATGAGAGATTAGAGCTTTACTGCTGTTTCACCTCCCTGCTGATCTCCTCTCCCTCCTCCTTTCTCCTACTCTCTCGCTCATCTGTTCCTTCACCTCCATCCTGTCTTTCACATTCTCCTTCCATCTCCTGTGGCTTCCTCACCTCCTTTCTTTTGTGTCCTCTTCTCCTTTTCTGTCCTCTCCTGTTTCCTTTTTTCACCTCCTACATCTTGACTCCTAGTCCACTTCCCTCTTCCCTCTTTCGTTCTCCTCTCCTTTGACCAGTTTGCTGTCATCCAGAATGTATCTTGGCTTCTTTCCTTCACCTTTTGCTCCTCTGTTGTATCCCCTCTCACTCAGCAGGCGTCTCCTCACATCACCTAGCACCTCCTCGCCCTACCTTGCGCCCCCCCCCAAAGCTGGTCTTGACAGGTCCTCTCTTCCTGCAGTTTCCTCCTCAGAGCTGAACCGTGACACCGAGCGGCTGCTTTACCCAGAAACACCAGGCCACCTGACAGCTGCCAGGGCCCGAAGAGGAGGAGGAGGAGGAGGAGGTGACAGTGCAGCAAGAGACGATCTGGTCAGAGGAGGCAAGAGTTGATGGACGGCTTGAGGAGGCAAGAAGGGATGTCCTGTAGAGGAGAAAAGGAGGGGAGAGGGATTCAGGGGAGAAAGGAAGGAGGGAGGGGAAAATTATATAAGGAGAAGATTAAGGCAGAAAAAAAGTGGAGTTAGAAACCAAGAAGAGTGAGGAGAAAGAGAGTTTGAACATGGAAGGAAGGATAGGAAGAGAGGAGAAGTAGGAGTAGGGAGGAGAAGAGGAGGGAGGAATGGAGGAGGCCAGGAGGGAGGGAGGAAGTCTAAGATGTGTGAGCCAGAGAGAAACGAGGAAAAACGGGGGAGACAGTGTGAAGTCCATCCATGCAGGAACAGAGGAGAGGAAATGGAGAGGAAGGATGGAGGGAACAAGGGATGAGGAGGGGAAGTTCCTCCATGCAGGGTCAGAGAGAGAGGAGCAGAGTGAGGGGGAGGAGGTGAGGGAGGAGGCGTTCTGCAGGGGGACATCATCCGTCAGAATCACCCTCTCCTCCCGTAGAGTGATTGATACAAGCGCTGCCTCTGGAGGCCCTGAGGGGAAACATCACCCCTCTCCTCCTCCCCCTCACTCCCCTCATCCATTCATCCCTCCATCCCTCCTTCCAGCTCCTCATTCCTCCGTCCGCCCCCTCCTCTGTGTTTTCTCCTCAGCGGCCTGCCCGGGGCCGACAGTGATGGAGAGAGGCCATGAACATCAGAGACACCAGGGAGGAGGGGGAGGACCGGCGGGAGGAGGGGTGGGGTGAGGGGGTCTGGTACTGTCCGAGAATGCAGAAAGAAGCCCCACCTCCTGGTATCAGCCCATTGGCTCATCCATACCGTCCATCATGACCTCAGAGAGAACGAGAGATTTCTGTTAGGAACGAGAGTAAAACAAAAGTATCTTGTGTTTTAATGTGAACAATTTCAAATTAGATTTTCTGTCATATTTACATCTGCTATGGTTTTTAAATGATGACAATCATCTGCTGTAAGAGGCTGGACAGTATGGGGGCGGATACATTAAAACGATTTATTATTTACATTTTTAACATCTAATATGGCTCCTGATTACTCCAGGATCTCTGGTTACTGGTTCATATTCAGTAATCCTGTTTTGTTCAGGTGATAAATACAAGCAGTCGATTGAAAGAATCGGTGTGTGAGCCTTACAGCTGTAAATACAAGAAAAAATTCACCATTGTTAACAGTCAAATAAAATCCAGTATTAAAGCTCAGACAATCCGCTTCAGTCGTTTAAATCAATAAAAGCATGAAATTAAGGATACGATTAATAAGCAGTGACTATAGGTTCAGCAATGAGGGAAACTATGTGGAACAATGAATGTGACAGAAAAAAGTTTTTAACACATTCTGAGTGATGTCAAATTAAAAAGCATTCAAAATGTCGAGTCTCTCTCTGGAATATTTCTGACTAAACACAGAAGTTCGTTTTCTCAGGTGACCAACCACCTGACTGCCCAGAAACTGAGGGAGAAACCTCTGCTCTCTGTTTCCTTTATGTCCTGTAAACTGCATTAAATAATAATTCATGCATTAATGTAAATGGCAGTTTGTAGTGCATAATGATCCTGGGGGGGAAGTTCATCCCTTTGAATAGCTCCGAGTGCAACTCTGGCGTTGCCTCTTGCTCTGCGGGACGGAGCAGGTTCAAGTGGGGGTCATGTTTTAGCAGCAGCAGCCATTATTCGCTCTGACTGTGAATTTGCATGAACCTGCCGCGGTCAAGATTGTTAGCTGCTGTTAACGCTGCCGACCGGTGCTCTGCCTCCTTCCCACCGCTGTGAAAAAAGGAGCTATTGTTCGTCATTTCGGTGGAAGGAAGGGGAAAAAGACACATATCTGCAGGCGCTGTATGAAATGTTAAAATGGAGATTAGCCCGGCCACCGCAGATCTCGCTTATAATGATTAAACATCGTGCCTTGCATTTCAATGGGAACACTTGTGGCTGGCAGCGCTCTGATAAGGTCCCGGTTTAAGTCACACATACACATGCAACATTTAGAGGGAAGAAAGGACAAGCTTTCAGCCACGTGGCTCGGTGTCCTCTGACGGCAGGAAGCTCCTCCAGAGCGTTTTAATGTGCTGAAAACAGGTAAAAACAACTTATCAGCCTGCGAGGCCAAACACAGTCAATCATTCCGTATAATCACGGTTTACGAGCATGATGATGAGGCCTGACGTGCAGGAACATGCCAAAAGTTATTTGCCTCCACTTCAACAGTAAAAGTGAAAGTAATTTTTAAAATAGATAATGAGAAAATCTATACAACCCTATGATGATATAATTTAAATAATGGCCGGCACGAGTTTTACCTGAACAGAACCATAAAAACAGATGAATAAAAACCTCTAAGAAAAATCCAGGAGCAGATATCAGAGGAAAACAAATGAAATATGTCGACAGGTAAAAAGTAAAAATTCAAATCCTGGCTGCATTGTTTTTCCTATAAAACATTTTACTGCATATTAGTTGTATATCAGCACGGTGCTTTGCAGACAGGGTTGATTTTTGATTTCCTCTTCGGTGACGCCCATATTGCATCATCACCTCCTCATTAGAGCCATTACAGAAGCAGCAGCAGAGCTCTGTTCACTTCCTTCTCTTCTCCTCCGTCCATACATCACCTCCCACTGGCGCCTGCCTGACAGTCTGCCTAATACCAATTACACAAAACTCCCTCTGTCCCCCCAGCTCTCTATCTCTTTCTCTCTCTGCCAAAAATTTATTTCCCGACCACATAACACCACCCTCCTCTTTGTCTTCCTCTTCATCCACGACTCAGGCTGGAGTGGGAAGCAGGCTGAAAGAGGCTGTCGGCAGAAATCTGAGCTCTCGAGTTTTGGGAAAAAAAGTCTGACTGCTGTGGAAGGGAAATGGGATTTTTTTTTGGCCACTGTGCATTTTCAAACAGAAATCTTAGAAGTTTATTTCAAATTCTCCTGGAGATCCCAGCCACTCTCGTTACACTGCCTCTTTTTTTTATATTCGTCACTGATACATTTATCTTAATGTGCTCTTATCACCTTGAAATTCCTGCGTCTTCATATTTGATTTCCCCCATTTGCTCCGTTCTTCGACTCTAATTTCTCCTCTATTCGCTGCAAAGAATCAATACAGCTTCATCTTACATTATTATATCATCATCTGCTTCCTGTTTTAGGTTTGCTTTACATCCCTGCTTCCTCAATAACCACATAAAGAGAGGCGGAGGAGAGAGGAGAGGAGTCCAAGGGAGGAAGGGAGGAAGAAAGAGGAGAGGAAGGAGATGGAAAAATGAGAGACAAGGTAAAGATAAAACGAGAGATGACAGCAACTGAGAAGGAAAGGAAAGACTGAAGAAGAGGGGACTAAAGGAAAAAGAAGGTAGGATGAAAGAGGAGGAAGAAAAGATGAGGATCAGGAAATATGTGGCTGAAACGAGAGGGAAGAACGAGAATTCAAGGAAATAAGAGTCGGAGGAGAGGACGGAGGAGATAAGGTGAAAGAAAGTGAAAAAAGACAGAGGAGAGGAAAAGGAGAAGAAGAGAAAGGAGCAGAGAAGGAGGTGAAAGAGGAGGTGAGGAGGAAGGTGAAGGAGAGAAGACAGAGGATAAGAGAAAAGACAAAAGGGGCAGAAGAAGGGATGAAGACAGAAAGGAAACCATTTGAAATGGAGAAATCAAGTTAAAGACTGTGGAGACAGAGAAAGGAGGTGAGGAAGGGAATGAGTGTAGAAAAGAAAAAAAGAAGGAAATCAAAAATAGTAATAGAAGAGGACAAAAGAAGGAAAGAACAAGAGGAGGACAGGAGAGGAAGACAAGGAAGGAAAAAATGCATGAAGGAATAAAGAAATAAATGAAGGGAGGAGACTGGAGGGAGGATGCATTAGAATAAAATAAAATAAAAACAAATAAAAAAGATGAGAGGAAAGGAAGAAGAAGAAGAAGAAGAAGTCCAGAAGAGGCAGCATGGAAGGAAAAATGAAGGGAAGAAGGTAGCGAGTGTAGGAAAGAAGGACAAAAGAAGGAAAGCGACTGAAGTCAGGAAGAGATGCAAGAAAGAACGAAAGAAAGGGAAGAGGAGAGAAGGAGAAAGGAGAGGAGGAGAGGAGGAGGAAGGAAAAGACAAACAGCCTAAATAAAAAAACAGAAGACGAGAAATGGGGTAAAGTGATGAAACCTTTGGGGAAAAGAAGGCAGAGAAAAGCAACCTGCTGCAACTGTGTCATCCTCTTCAAAACAAGCTCTGATAATATTTTCTTTTTGTTGTTCCCAGAAATATTGTGTGGCAATGAATTTAATCATTTCTCCCCGAATTTCAATTTACTGCTGTAATGCGATGCAACAGCGCTATAAGCACAGTGTCATGAGCGCCTTCCTCTGAGTGCGTTTGATATTCCTCATACACGGCTGCCGCACGCAGGGTTTGTTTTTATTGAAATGTGATTGGGTTGTGTCTCGCTTTAGGGCACGACACACTGCAACTTGAGGATTCACGAGTCAATTTCCTGAAGTGGAATCCAGTAATGGCGAAGAAGTCGAGGAGAGGCGTTTACAGTTCCTTAGGAAAATCAGGAGAGCGGCGCCCGAAAAGACCGTAAGTCGCTCCGAGCTCGCAGCCGGAAACACTTTACGTACAGAATGAGAGAGAGTGTCTCAGTGTGAACTGTTTAGTCTGAATAAAACACTTCTGTTCCTTGGTAAGATCACAGAGGTCACGTCCTCAGGCGTGTTCTCTGGGAATTTTCTGGAGGTTTTACTTTAGTCCAGAGCTGAAAATCACACCGATCAATTCTCTGAAGGCTGAGACCAAAGTCCGGTTTTGATTGTGAACTGCAGGAGACAGGAGGAAGGTAAAGCAGGAAAATGTTGGTCAGTCCACCACTTCAGTCCAGGCTCAAATACCTGACTAAAGAATCTGACCTCAGATCCTGTTCTGGAGCTTTTACTTATATCATATGATTGTTTTCTGCTGATGCTGAATTTATCAATGTTCACACTTTTTCCTCTGAGTTCTTGAAGGTCTTTGTTTCTACACCTGACTCACACCTGTAAGACAAAGACAGAGTGACCGCCACCATCTTCCTTTGACTGAATGTATTTTATTGTAAAGCTATAAGGAAGGAGTAATTACAAGATATCATTTCTTTGATTTGCTCAGCAAAAATAAAAGACCACATTTTTTTAAAATTCAAACATGCGGATGCTGATCAAAAGAGAACAGATGAGGCTCAAACAAACACATCACGCAACTTCCTCCAGGAAAAGGAAAAGACCAAAAAACAATGAAACAGCTCTACAAAAGAAATGTACAGTTTGTCTTCGGACTCGGCCTGGACAGACGTGAGAGAACGGAAAGGAAAGCGGTAAAGCCGGTGGATGATTGGAGGAGAGACGCTGCCGTCCTCCGCTCTGAGTCTGACTCATCACTCCTACGTTTAATAGAGCCTACGGTACAATATAATCCTACAGGTTCAGGGTCAAATGTCCTTCACGTTGTTTGAATATATATATTTTTTAATCTTCATTTTTTAAAAACCTACACTTGCATGTACATAAAACTGTACAAAACACAAGGCATCACTAGCATTGTTCCTATATAAATATAACCAACCAACAATTAGGCTACAAACATGGACTTCCTGTAAAGACAAACGTGATTTGGCAGCTCTGTCCTGCTGTTTTTCTTCTTCTAATTAAAATAAGATGAAATAAAAATTCTCCACTCCATCCCTTGATGTACGGAAGTTTGGAGCCGCCAAGGTCACAGTTTTTTTTTTCTTCTTTTTTGTAGGTCTGTTATCTCCAAGATCAGATCAAATTATCTCAAGAAAATCAATCAGAAAATCAATTCTCCAACTCTCTGAGAAAACAAAAGTGCATGTGTCCCTTCCTACCGTTGTACACCATTTTCAAAGAAAGTGATTGAATTAATCATCGTCTCAGCTGACAGATAACTGATAACTTTGTCATACTTTACTTTTTCAGGATAATAAATGATCTGTGGTGCCGATATTTCTGTTTTAAAACTGGTGTTTAAACCATTTTATTTCATGTCATCTCAAAATTACGTGATGTTCACAAAGTGATCACCTTGAAGTTCTTTTAATTTGTGCAAACAAGATAATAAATTATCTTCTGTGATTTTTAGAACTTTAACATTTGTGGAGATGATAATTTTTAAAAACTTATACAGCTGTGGTTCTGTTTTATTTTTTTTTAAGATTATTATTCTGAGATAACGACTGAGATCATTTTCTCATCTAAAGATCTAAAACATTATCTGATGATTATGATGGAATTATCTTATTTTTTCTTTTAAAACTGTGACATTAATTTCTTCATTTGCTTGTTACTGCAGGGATGAAATGCAGTACAGTACCACAGGGCCTCTTAGTCCCTGTCGGCTCTGCATTGATCATGGTCGTGACTTTAACTTCTTTTTGTGAAGAATTTATTTTATGTGGGGAACATGTTACTTTTTAATGCTGTGATTGAGATAAGTTGTGATCACGAGAGAGACCTGACTTCCTGTTTGGGGTTTAAGGTGGTAAAAAAATATCCTGCTTGTCGCAGCCGACGCCGCTGTTCGACTTTTTGATTTGTGTCCAGTTCTGTGTGGAATTCGTTTTTCAGTTACGATGGAGTAAAGAAAGAGAAAACACAGAGTCCAGTCTGCCCACTCAGTAAACGTCCTGTAAAAAACAGCAAGGACCATTTATATTCATACAGCATGTCTATAGCAGTGTTTGATTCCATAACATTGATAAAACAACTGCAACAACAACAAAAATGTATAATATTTATAAAGTTGGCTTGTTTCATGCTCAGCTGAAGCCTCGTTTTCAGAGACTCAGTATAATACACAACCAAAAAACAGCAAACCACTCCAAACTTCATCACATGATTTCATGTAGGAACAAATCTGCTGCTCTCACCTCACTTGGTTTTTACGCTTTTAGACTTTTGCACTGGTCAAATTTAAGTCACAGAATTAACTGACTAAATCAAATCAAAGTAAAGCACAAGATGCTGCAGGAGTTTCCAGGTTTGAGCTGTGGATTAATGAGTTGTCGAGCTGTTTGGAACAGGATCGCAAAGTGAAAATTTCAGATTGCTCCTTCCAGAGAGACAAGCTTGGCACTCGGCCTCAAAACTATAAATCAGGTATAAGACGGTTGGTTGGTGGAGCTTCATGTTTTATTAAAGGTGCACTCTACTGATTTTACCTGTCATAGTCAATGAACTAGTCACAGTTAATACGACAGCCTGTGCAGATAGCTGTGTAACACCTTCTGTGGCTCTGGATGAGCTTTGTCGAGTCTGAGAAAATAACATTGAAGGTGTCACAGTCATGTTTAATGAAAGATGTGATCAAGATGCATTATGGGAAATGTAGGATCCAGTGTTTTGGGCGTTTGACCCCTCTGCTGGAAATACAAGACTCAGTCGCTGCACGTCCCTTGGTTCTTGGTTGTTGATAGTTTTGACAAAGGAGCCTCTGATTTCTGTGACTTAAATAATATCAATGCAAATGTACCAAAGATAAAAACAAGTACTGCATGAGAGGCACAAACTTGTTCCGGACTAAATATTAGTGGAGAGAGGGAAGAGAGAAAACATGGACTCACTGAGTCGTAATGTTACTGATGTCACTGACAGACTCAACATCACTGACAGAGTCAGACTGAGGAGAGGAGTCAAGGGGAAAATGTTGAATAAAATAAAAAACTGCACAGACTCAGAATCAAAAACATTCATGTTTTACTGTCATTGAGGAGCAGATTCCACCGTACGGCCGAGCTCACAGCTGAAACCACAGGAGTCATTTAGAAACCAGAAGAGCTTCACAGCTGGATCAGGGCTGGTTGGGTCAAATAAGTCACAGGTTTAAGAGTAGGAAACGCAGGCTGCGTCTCAAACTGTGCTTTGTACGTTTTTATGATTCTCACTGTCCTCCAGGGAGCAGGAAGTGTTCAAAGTCTGACAGGAAGCCTGGAGAACAAAACCTCAGGACCATCTCTATACGTATAAACACATATATCAGGTGGAGTGTGTGTATCGTGTATATACTGTACAGAGTCAAACACATGCACACACATTCACAGGCTCGGTTGGAAATGATCAACTGTGTCTTAAAATATGTTTATGTGCAGAAAATTCCAGACAGTCGTGAGCTTGTGCGGTTTGTTTGTCTGTTTCCTGTTTCATCGTAATTCCTCCATGCACAGAACCAGAATCCATAAAGAAACAGTTTTCTCAGGTGTGGACTCAACTGACCTGCACAAAGCCCTGACCTCAACCCCATCCAACACCTCTGGGGTGAACTGGAATGCCGACTGTGAGCCGGACCTCATGACCAGCATCAGTGTTGGACCTCAGTCATGTGACCGAGCGGGAACAAATCCCTGCAGCCAGGTTCCAACATCTGGTGAAACGACTGAAACCAGAGGAGTGGAGGGCTGGAGGTCATGTCCACATACTTTTGGCCATTCAGTGCAGTCTGTTGTTACTGTTTTCCTCACTGTCGACTGCTCAAATGTTTTAAAATGGGAAACACAGCACGCACACACACACACGCGCAGCACCTGAGGTCACCAAAGGTCACTAGAGGTCACCGGCGGTTGCTTTTCTTCTTCTGGGGTTAATTGGAGCCAAACAGTTGAGGTTGGACTGACTCTACAGTACCTCCTGCCTCTCTCCTCTATCTTTACCTTACACAGCAGTGTAGCGTGGCGAAGGAAAAAGGAAGGAGGAGAGTTGATGCGAACCTCCATGTTGGGCCTGTAAAATAATCAATCAGAGCTCTGAGTGCACCGGCATTAAATCACCAGAGGAAGACGGGGAGCACGAGGGACTGCGGCGACGCCCGTGAACTCTAAATCGCTGTCACTGGGAGGGTTGAACGTCGGTTGAATGACGGTTGATGTATGTGCGGGGGAACACGGTGACGCTCTGTGTGTGTGTTGTGTCCAAACAGGCAGATACGTCAACGATAAATCAATCAGAGGCTGGAGGAACTGTATTCTGAATCGTATTAACACCTGGAGACAGATTTCACACATCAAAAACAAATGTATGTACAATAAAAAACAATTAAGTATCTGAGGAGGAAAGAGTGGAAACCACTTAAAAAAAAAACTTTGCAAAGCAGCGAGTGAACGCGTCTGATGCACAGTGAAGGCGATTGTTTGCCGATTAAAGCTGGATAGTGCGACCCCTCCCTGACCTGTGGGTGGCCCTGTTTGCTGCCTGCTCAGACGTGGAAGGCGTCGCAGCCTGGCGGCGGCACTTTGATGTTCTCTCAGTGATTCTGGAGGGTGGATGTTCACATCACACACAGTGCAACAGAACAAATGAAGATATTTAGTTTCATATTCAGTCGTCGAAACTTTTCTGCCGACAGAACAGTGAGCGGGTTATTTCCAGGTTTGAAAAACCTCAGAAATGACTCTGATGGAATTTTTCTTGGGATGTAGGAAAAGATCTGTGTTTTAGAGACGTCTCTTTTAGGATGACAGTCTGTGGGGAAAATGCTGATTTGACCTCCGTCACAGACTCCAATATAACACAAATCAATCAAAAATGTTAATATTCACTTCTTAAAAATGTAAAAGTTATAAATCACTCTTATATTCACATTCCTGTGATTTTACATATATTTTGGATGCATTTGGTGATTTTACAACATAAGGCAGCACTCTGATGTGGTTCTCGCTGTAAGGATGGAACAGCTGAAATAATTTCCGCTCACCGGCTGATTTCTTGCTTTGTTTTAAGACTCAGTACGAGACTAAATGACTTATTGAGAAGTTTTTTTGCAGCGTAATCCCTCGCTGTGCCTTCCCCTTTCATCCATCCAGTCTCAGCTGATGTGCAACACTACCGGTGAAATCTCACATTACAGCAGCCATTTACACGAGGCTCAGGATGAATGAGCTTCCAAACCCGCTCGCTTTTACTGGTGCAAATTATCGGCAATAATGTGCAGAGCCTCGGGTTGTAATTAGAGTTTCTGTGCTGCGCCGAGTGGAGGGGTTGTTAGTGGACTGAAGCCTGTACAGGTGTCATTAATCCTGTATTCCTGTGTGACTGCAGCACCACAGGAAGCTGTGCCCACCTCCCCCGCCGCACACAGCTAACAGGTTTAATAAATACCTCTGCTTCACGCCAAACGGCTCGGCCTCACACTGAGGAGGTAAAGAGGTGGGAACTAACGTGAGGCAACACTGACGAGGAAGCTCTTCCTTCAAACTCGAAAACACAGCAGGGAAACGTTCACCGCAGTCACCACAAACAACACACTCAAACCATGGCAGCTCTGACAGGCAGAGCTGCACTGATACTCGCTGAGCTCAGTGTCGACTGAGATACAGCTCCTCTGTGCTCGTATGGCTCTTTCACTATGACTATGACGTTTTAAACATTTTGTTTTTTGAGTTTTCAGCTTGAGAAATGTTGGTTTTGTGCAAATTGTGGTGATGATCAATCCCAATGGAAGTGATGTTTTAAAATATATGATGTGATGTTTGTCCGTCCCTCAGGCTCTTTAGCAAAATATCTTAACAGCAACTGGAAGGCTGATGTCAAGCATCTGCGTTGGACATATGAGTTCCCCAGATGATGAAATCTAATGACCTTGATGACCTCCCTGACATTTCTTCTAAAGCCACCACGAGAGCACATGATTTGTTCCTCAACAAGGTGCAGTATCTCCAACATAAATTGGCAGATTTTGATTAACAAAATTGTGAACATTCACGTCCTCCTGAGGACTAAATTAAAAAATAAAATAAAATAAAAAAGGGAAAAGTAGCGACATGAATGGAAATACTTTAACACTTTTTAAATATCAACATCCAGACACAGGGTTGCTCATAGGATTTCTGCTCCCCAGAGGATGAACCCCTCTGAGTTCTATTACATGTTCTAGTGCCACAGTCAGGACAAATATTCTGATTTCAAGCAACCTGTAAGGCTCAATGACTAACTCTAACTCTAACCCTAACACCAATGAACCAAGGCTGATTATTTTCAGTCAGTTTAAATGTTGTGTGATTTCTTTGTGCCAAAGTTCATTAATTTAAATTTATTATTTTCTTTAACTGAAAATATCAAACCCACCAAAACGATATGAAACAGCTGGATTTAATGACTCAGAATAACCTTTGTTAATTTCTTTATTTGTTGATTGACAAGGAGTTTTAGTTTTGTAATGAACAATGCAGCCTCTTGGGGGTCACTAGCTTTAAATGTTTAGCCCACCAGTGAAGATTTGCTTGGCATTTAAATATGTCACATCACAGGATAATTCACTCGTGGTAAAGTCAGTTTTAACGTTGTGGAGGGAAATTTTCCTTTTGAAAACTTAAATGTTTCTGTTTATATGTGACCTTTTTGGACGGCCTTCTGTGAGTCTAAACTTAACTGTGACACACACTCGTCTTTTCATTTTATGGTATACTACTGACAGCATGAATAATATAATCTGTTCTTGGATACTGAGCTCACTTACTAAAACACTTTGAGCTCAGATTTCTTTCTGGTTCTGAATAAACTGGTATCGGTACGTCTCTAATGAATTTGTCCCCTCATGAACCCAAACTCAACTGTGTTGTTGTAGAGTAGAAAAAAAAAGTCTTGTGGTTATAACTCGGCACCGTCGGTGATGCTCAAGAGTTCAGGTTCCTGCAGTGTGACAGCAAACGCTGCGGCGTTGTTTGTCTGTACATGCGAAGGTTTCCAGTCCATCGACCCGACATCAAATGAGACTCTGCAGACAGCACGACAGCCAAGGATCCACACCATACAGCCACAGCAGCTTCCTCTGTCACTGTTTGTAGTATTTACAGCTCTGTACACTGAAAAAAGACTTTGAGGCAAAAAAAAAGAAGAACAGAACTGAAAAAGTTCTCAACGACAACTCCGATTGGAAAACTGCTGCGTTGCTGCAAACGGTGCCAACGCTGAGGACGAGCTGTTCCTGATAAAAACGAGCCCAGTTGATTTGATGCAACTTGGCCCAAAACTGTATTTCCCGGAGACTCTGGAGTCGACAGAGAAAAATTGATACGAAATAAACAGAAAATCAAATAGCCCCCCCCCGCCCCCCCCCCCAAAAAAAATCAGGATAGATAGCATTACACAATATACTTCAGTAGGATTTACAAGAAGTTTTTCCCTTCTCACCCCGAAGGTGTTTTTTTCTTTTTCTGTTCCAACACAGCAACATAGCCTAAAGCAACACACAAAAATCCAACTCAAATACGTGAGTAGCTAAATAGATTCCACTTAAATTATCACAACGATGTGGTGTAGTTTACATTCCTTCCGCAGCAGCAGGAGCCGCGTGTTTTCTTCAGTTGATTTGAATTAATTCTATTTTACATTTGATTGGTTTCTAGAGGTGGATGGCGGCGGCGGTGGCAGTGGGCGAGGTGGGCGGGGGTCTAAAGCCTTGTACAGTGGATGCAGTTATATAAAGGAAGAAGGGGAGTAGGTGCTGCGGCACAGCGAGTAATAGGCACAGGGGGCGGCAGTGAGGAGGTGGGATGGGTTGTGGCGAGCAGCGACGGGGAACGAACGGGAGCGTAGGGAGGTGGTTGGGGTTTTAAGGTGGAGAGCTGCGCCCTCACAGGTAAATCTCCCTCTTGGAGGTCTGGCCGGTTGGGGTGGTGGCCGAGTGGTACTCCACCGCCTGGCTCAACGGGATCTCCTCCAGCCCACAGTCTTTCACAGACGGGTCTCCACCCCCGGTGTAGGCACTGCTGTAAGGTGTCATGAATCGCATGTTGGCCACTTTGGACCCGCCACCACCAGTCCCGCGCTCCTCTGTCGTCAGGGGCTTGGGGCTGCCGTTGGCCATCAGCTGCTCCTGCCCGTCCATCTCCTGGTAAGGCACGAAGGTGGAGAGCTTAGGAGCGTTCTTGGACAACTTGCGGTTGGGGGAAGGCTGGCCAGGCATCCAGCAGGAGTCAGAGTGGCCAAACTCGGTGCACTCGCGGGTGCAGTTACCGGTCATCGCCACGTCGGGGAGGGGCCTGAGGTCTGCAGAGAGAGACACAGAAACAGAACGAGAAAGGATGAGGAACCTGGAAACCACAGAAGAACGTGGAAAGGGTGAATATGGTGATGAACCTGGGCTACAGAGCTTTTTTTGGCGATCAAGAAGGAGACGAAGACCAAGAGGACCTCAGGACAAGTCAACAAACCCACAGCCTTGAACAAACTGTCACCCTCCAAAGTTGTACTGGAAAACACTTGGCTGCCTGATTCCACATCCACCACACAGAGCAAATGACCATCCCATTGCTTCCAAAAACAACACTGACAAGTTGTTTGTGTCCACCTGATGGATGTAACTCCATGCTCTTTCACCACCACCAGTCGCACTGTAGAGTTATGGTAGAAAACCATGTGTACTTTTCTTAACATAAATGCCAAACGGTCCATAATTGCTGCTCTGATCTCAGAGCCAAAAACAGAACAAGCTGCTCTGCTTTGCTTTTTTCTTTATTTTACTTTATCATGACGAACCTTAGGTGCTTATTAGTTTGTAATTTCTTAATTTTCCAGTTGAGTGTCTCTAAGTGTTTCTGTCTTAATTTGATCTGTTTTTTTCCCCCTCTGTCTCTTTTTTATTGTTATTTATTTTTGTTTATTATCATGTGTTGCAGTGCATATGGATTCTCGTTTCTGCCTTGTGATTTCTATCTAATGCTTTGCAGAACAATTACCTCAGAGACAATAAAGAAGTAAAGTTGACTGTAAAAAGAACTGTGTTTGACAAAAGACAGATAAAGGGTTTCAGTCCCAAACATTGGTATTTCTGTGTGTAAAGATCTCTGTGTAAATGTTGCTTTTGTTCCCTTAAAACCAACAAACCTGAGAGTGTCACAGTTCAGCTGCGTACAGGCTGGCAAGAGCTGGAGATGCTGATTAAAACTGTCATTATCCCTTTATCCGCACACAGGGCTCTCTGCATTTGAAGCAAATTAATTAAAGTGTGTCTTTTTAAAGTCACTAATAGTTCACAAAGTGCCAAGAACGTTGCTTAATTTGTTGCTGAAAGACCGAAACCACATATGAAACGGTGGGTGCTGAGCATGAAACAGGATCAGCTGATTTAAGGAGGGGAAAAAAAAAAAGCTCAGGTTCATTAAAAAGTTAATTATGATGCAACAGCCAATTAAGGCAAAAATAACAACAGTGTAACTGCTTTTTCCTTCACCTACCAGAAATGACAGGATGAAAGGTAACAGATACAGATCATGTTTCTCCTTCAGTGCTGTGAATGTTCCCCTCCTATGTTGGCTTTGTATGATTCTAACTTGAATCCTGAGCCTCTGAGACAGACAGGCAGACAGACAGACAGAAACTGACAGACGGATGGATGGAGGGCTGAGTTCGCATTTAAAAAATCACAGCTTCGAATGGTAAAAGGTCAGAGATGGAAGCAGAAATATCAATGCGTATGCAGAAAGTAACCTTTCTTCTGTGCGTGACATTAGATCATTCTTTGATACTGGAGGCTGGAGGTTTGCAGGCGGTGGAGGGGGTACCGGTCCTCGCGGGGAATGGCGCTTATTTCCCAAAATGCCCTCTGCTTCATGCATAATTGAAATTCATTGCCTCCTTTTTGCAAAAGGAGCTACAGTCGGCTTTTCTGTCTGTTTGCGGGTTGATGTGTATGTTCTAATCCCGGGGAGTGCTGAGTAGCGATGGTGCTCCGTCTTTTCTTTTTTCCCCCTTCCCCTCCCCACATTCTCACGGCCGCCTCTGCCGTGGATTTTAGTTTTTAAGAACTTCCCATGCAAAAGCAATGTGCTTGCAAAAATGTTAAGTCATGTGCAAGTGGCTGCTGAGTCCAGAGCGGCTGTTTAATAAGTGCTTTGCCTCTGAACGTCGTGTCAGCAGGAGGCTTATAGAGCACGGACGCCTCAGAGCTGCATGGCTGAACAAACTCTAAACTTCACTCACTTCAACAACAACAACAGAAAAAGGGACTCAGCAGCCAAGTTCAGCCGGACCCAGCCTGTGGGGGAGACGTTTGACCCCTGACTTTGTGTCTAAAAATGCTACTTTCTTCATGTGATTTCTATAAAACTGGTAAAACCAGTTGAACCTTCCTTTAAGCAGCACTGTTATCACAGTTCCACATCAGCCTTGAACAAAAATGTGAAGATTTCAGCTGTTGTCCTTGATCTTTTGTGTGTTCAGTTTTAAAGATTCTTATCATGATTATTATTTTAACAGCATATAAACAGGAATGGAGGCTTGGTTAGCCCACTGCATAGCTATGCACCAACATGAATAGTGTCTACAAGATGCATCCTTCCTTTCTGAAATAAAAACACCAGTAATACAGGAGCTCACTTCAACCAACTGGAAAGTAAAAAAAAAAAGAAAAGCTCAACTAAAGCATAACATCAACAGGTCAGACCTGCTTTACACCCCGATCTTGAGATCTTTGTTTGCTTACATGTGTCACAAAGTTAATTGGTGCTGCATCAAATTACCGCACAGTGAACCTGGGGCCATGTAGTACTGCAGCAAACAGTGCAGCAAATAGGGGCCCTTCATCTCATTTCTGCCCTGGGGCAACTGAGCAGGTTCATGCGACCTTGTCTCGAGTGACTGTCTGTGCTTTAACTCGTGCACCAGCAGGTCTTAGTAAAATTCAGTAGAGTCTAGTCTGAATCTCCTGTAAACATCTCAATGAGAATTAACTGCCTCGTTCTGAAAGACTTTTACTTTGAAAGGGCTTCAGCATACACCCAAAGCATTAAAAATGTCTCATGACAGAACATCAGTCCTCACCTCTCCGAGCTCAGTTACACATGTTCCTCCTGGAAGACTCACCTCTTTGTCTGTTACCGTTTGTCACTTACGATCTCTGTGACACTTGACAGAGTGGAGCGTCTCCCTCAGGGGAGCCATCTTTGAGCAGGTGATGTTTACAAGCGTAAGAGGAGATAAACAGGAAGCTCACCGTCTGTTCAGTCGCTCCAGTTGTAGAATAATGTGACTGAACTGTTGCTTCAGTACAACCTAATGTTCTTCTGTCTTGTGTTTTATGGTTATGCTTGGATGTTATTTACACATTGAGTCTTATCTGTGATCATAGATGTGCAGTAAGACTAGTACAGGACTCAGTAACAGACTCATTCTGATACGTTTCACAGTCCCACAGTGTTTCTCTGTTAATCAGCCGAGTTTTATTTCACTAGATTTCCATTGCTTCTACTTTTTTCAATTATTTTAAAAAGATGTGGAGTCTTTAGAAGGCTTTTACTGTGAAACATCTGCTCACACTACAGCAGGAAGTGTGGTGTCATTGACAGTAACTTCACAGTAACTGAGAAAATTACAAACTAGAAGTGACGGATAGAAGTTTGAGCATGATGACAGTGTTTGTGCACCACAGCAGGAGAGTGGCTGGCGTGGGATAATTTGTGTGTAGCACTGAGTTTATACAGTGGAACTGTACATTATGCTGAATCAGTCGAGAACACAGGTAAACACAGAGGAGGTCCAACACAGCGTCAAATTGAAAACAGGGACAGGTTTTCAGCAGGAGAAAAATAAAAGGTCTGACTGTGATATGAGTGTGTTTCCAGTTCAGGCCTGAAACTCTATATTTCTAACGCAATCTGTCTGTAATACTCAACTACTGCCACTATAAAAACTCCTCCATATGCACTTGACATGTGAGTCACTACATAAGAATAACTGTAAAAAAAAAAAAACCATAGGGGCCAATAAGAGTGCGACCCTGTGTTCTGGCCCTCGGCGCAGCGATCTGTAGCTCTAATCACAGAATTTAGCGCTGGGGTGATGTGGGTCATGTTCGTCCTAATCAGCAATAAGCACAGGAACTAATTGGCTCCGATCTGAGATCAAGCTAATTGGCGAGCATGATGGGAGGAAGAGTTTTGGTGGTTAGCGTGGGTTATGGCTAAGATGTAAGATCAATAACGGTTTCTGCTAATAAGACCTTCCTCTGGTGGTGGACGTTAGCACGTTGCTGTTACCGCCACCGCCGCTGCTCGCCTCCAGCCCCGATCAGCATCAAAGGTGTAATGAAGGCTGATCAAATGCTGGTGAAGTCTGCTGACTGGACTGTTGATCCTGCCCCTGGTTCTTATTAGTGAGGGAAGCACAAACATCATCACCTTATGATTTAGACTGTTTGCTCTAATCTGCCATGTTTGATTTATTTTATTGCCTTTTTTCTTTTGGTATATTTTTTTTTCTGAGAGTTTCATAGTTTTTTTTAATACTACTGTTTATAAGGCCTAAAGATGACGATGCCTGTACATCAGCAATATGTTGTAGTGTCTCCTTCATGTAGTAAGGTGGAAAGTGAGGCTTTGGAGGTTTGGATGGTGGAGAGACACATCTGACTTCCTGTCACAGACCTGCAGTTAAAGTTTGCCTTTTTATTAAAGGCAACTTCAGTCTTTAGCTCATGAAAACCACTTCTTTTATTTGCCTAACCGTAACCACACCTTAACCAAAGCTCAGTCTTCCCCACCTTAACACCACTGTACTTCACATGTGCAGATTTTGGTGCGATGAACATTTGGTGCCTCATCACTATCAGGGCTTTAAACAGCAGAACCGGCAGCAGCATTGTGACTTCAGATTTCTCATCAGTACTTAGGGGAAGTTTGAAAAGTTCTGGGGTAACCCCCGGAGAAGGAAATGCTATCTGTCGTCCTCCCTCTGCCGTACCCTCGGCGAGGCTTGGTGGCGGCTCTGTCAGAGGGCTGTAACGCTGAATTCAAGGTTGCCTGTATTAGTCAAGGCTCTTTAAAATGGAGTAGCCCTCCTGAGTTTTCTCCCCCTGTAGCCCTTATCTGCGCTCTTGAGTTCCAGTTAACCCTGGGGACCCTCGCTCACCCTGACGGCCTCTCTCTCTGCATAATACACTCCGCTACCTTGGTCACCATTTTACGGTCAAACTAATTAGATTTCAGAGTCCCCACTTGGGAAGATGTCAGTGGTATGAAATGGAAATAATTTCCAGGTGACTATCTGACATTTTACGCTGTCGACTAGAGTAAAGAGCCCCGGCAGATTGGCTCTCTCTTTCCCTTTTTTCCCTCCTCCTCCTCTTTTTCCCCCTCTTCTTTTCCGCTCCATCACTTTAGTCGTAGAGATATGCTAAATCCTTGTGCTTCGCCTCTCTCTGCTCAGTCCTGGCTGATAAACGGAAGCAAATGTACACAAAAGAGAGCTCCTCTTTTTTTCTGCTTCTGCTTGAAGTGTTAATGTGTTTAATTACTTTGAAGCTGGTGTGTGTGTGTGTGTGTGTGTGTGTGTGTGTGTGTGTGTGTGTGTGCGCGTTCGTGTTTCAGTTAAAGCTGCAGCAGGAAAACCTTCAATTAATGCTTTTCTCTGTTGATGACAATGGCTCCAATTTATCTTATAGGAACAATAGAGGAGTGAGAGGAGGTGCAGCTGCTCTGAACGCTCAAAGACGTCCAGGAGGAAGCGAACGACGTGCTGCTGCTTCCCCCGCTGCAATCAGCGGTGACGCCAGCAGCCCCCACACACACACACACACACACACACACACACACACACACACAAGGATACCTTACTTTAAGAAACATTTGGCTGACTTAGACTCTGGACTCTATGACAGTTTTGTCTTCAACATTATACTAACATGTATGTGTTTTTCGAGATGGTCATCACGTCCGATCAGGTGATCAAAAGGATCAGGTCTAAGATTTGATTTGAGGCATTTCAGATGAAATGTTTGTCGGACAGTCTCACAGCCTCTGAAGCACCTGGTCTCCTTTACCTGTCTGACATTTCAAACCTGAATGCAGTGGCTGACCAGGTGTACTCTCTCTTCACACAGCTGTGACGAGTGTCTGATGACGTGAAAGTTCACGGGACATAAATGTGGGAATCCATCCAATGCACATAACTTATTTATAACTTTATTTTAATATCTAGACATCAATATTTCAGCTCACCGCCTCACTGCCTTCCTCAGGATCAGTTTCTGTGACAGCTGCTTGAAACATTTCATCTGGATGTTTTTATTCAAACTAAGCAATACATTTACAAAAGAACATGAATATTTTAATACGTAAAATCAAGTAAATGATGCAGTCAAGCCATTAAGACAGGAGAAAGGAGAGCCTAAAGACCTGAACTCTGTGTCTTAGAGGGGACGATCTACCTCTTCCCAGCAAAGTATCCTGATGTGATATGAAATACCAATAGTTACCAATGGAAAGACAACAGCACCGCACAGTCCTTTTTTAGTTTGTGTGTGTGTGTGTGCTTTCATGGTAAAGACACAAAGCGAAGCAGCGATGCAAACACACGCGACTGTAAACCTCAATGTGTATTCATGGTCACACATCACCTCAGGACAGCTCTCAGTTCAGTAATGCTTGCTTGCACACACACACACACACACACACACACACACACACACACACACACACACACACACACACACACACACACACA
>JBBMJY010000002.1:23518928-23532590 GCA_037833715.1 Toxotes lorentzi | reverse complement strand
CATATATACTGAAGGTACTAGATGCATTACGTGTATTAGATGTATAAGAGTACGTACAACACACACACGTGCTTGGAGATGCAGAGTAGTATATATAGTGTATAGTATAGTACATGTAATATAAACATTCCGTATATACTAACATGTACCATATAAAATATAAAGGAGGTTATTACTCAGTAATTTATTTACTGTGATGTGCATTGATGTTACGTGTGTGTGACGTTCTGAAATATTATTATTATTATTATTATTATTATTATTATGTGTAATTCGTGCACTTTGCTCAGTGGTTGTCCACCATGAGTTTCATGTGGTGAACGTACAGGACTCGTGTGACTGACTGTAGCTGGTGCCACAAAAAGGAAACTTGTTTTTTGTCCATCTCCTGTTCGATACCAGTGTGACTGGAAGACTTCAGTCCTGTTAACACTTCCTGTCAGCACATCCATCACTTATCAGAGTGTATTTTTCTATTTGTCAGCTGCAGGTTTTCATGTTTCCTAACTGATCATTTCTGTCTTTTCATGACTCCAAACTGGTTGTGTGTTCGGCGTGACGACTGTCAGCGGCTCCTCTCTGAGCCACTTCCTGCTTTGATCCGACAGTCAGCGTCTACCTGCGGCCGACTGATGCGTTCTCATATTCCTCGGCACATGGCTGAGCGACGCCGCAGACAGATTGAAGCTGACACGTATGACCAGTCGCAGAAAACAGCATGTGACAGGCGCGATGAGGAGCAGGAGCACAATGACGTGTACAGGTAACGTTTTGTTGTGTTCAAGTCTATCAGCTCAGACTGATCTCATGGGACATTTGTACTTATTTATGCTAGAAGAAATGCCAACATTGTTTTGTTGTTATATGTGCAAAAAGTTGCGGAGTAAATGGACTCAATCAGGATTCTTGTGTTAAATTCAATAAAAGAAACTTATTTTCTGTCTTTCAGGCATCTTTAAATTAAAATAACTCCTTTCTTATCACTACTCGTGTCCTTATTTTAAGTTAATAAGTCCAAAAGTAAAAAGAACCAAAATGGCAAAAACTGGAACACAGGAAGAGAAGATTCATTCTCCATTTCCTCATGGAGACACTTGAGCAAAATGAGGAACATAATAAATTATAACTACCCTCCTTTTTTATGTTGACTCATAAATTCAGGCGACACCAGAGATTTACATCAGAATTCGTCCTTATTTCAGCAGTGATATTTTCCTTTCCCTCATTCTGAAGGGAAGCAGCTCTGTTGACTCTCACATTGTCTTGAAAAGGGACTGAAACCGTGCAGAGATAATTTTACTGAGGAAAAAAAAACACGAGGAAAGCTGCAGATAAACTCAACTGTCAGACTTTGTGTCATTTTCTACAGTGAAATGAAGTTTGCAGAATTTTTTTCTTTTTTTTTAACGAAGGAAATAAAGTGTGACAGACACTTCTTTCTGCCCTGCTGGAAATCTAAATCTAACAGAAGTGGAGTCCGTCACTGTGCATTGAGGCTGGAGCTCAGCGATGCTGCTCTCTGGAGGAAAACTGCTTCACCAACTAAACTTCACGCAGAAAAACTGGTTCAGTGCAGCTACAGCTGCCTGGAAAAGGACTCACACTGCTGCATCATTCAGAGGCAAGAACGGAAGTGAAGCTCATTTGCTGCATATAGCACCTCACTTCATTACACAAAAGCTGACATCAAATACAAACAGTATCAAATACAAGGGAAGAATTAAGACTAAAGCAGGTGTTCCTAAGTTTAGGAGCTGAAAACATCCAACATCCAGCCGTTCAGTTTGAGTCCTGCCACAAACCAACAGTCCGACCTTCAGTAACTTAACGTGACCAAACTGCAGCTGCCATTGAACTGGAAAACTCATTCACTACTGTTTTGTAAGAACTCCTGTTTAAGAAGCACCACACTGTAGGAACTGATCGACCCAACAGTTCTGACAGCTGTTCAGCAGAATGCACGACAAACAGGCGTCTGACCACAAGGTCCGTTCTTACCTCGTGGTAATAATCACACACTGAGGTAGATACCAACCAGGTGATGCACAGTATAGAAGAAGCAAACAAAGAGGCACCCAGGGCAGAACTCTGAGGTACACCATGAAACAGGACAGCAGCTGAGGACGCACCGTTACCATTCACTCGATGCAGTCACTCCAAGTCGACTGCATCGAGATCCAGCAGCTCTGAAACAGAAAACTCTGCTGCATCGAAACCACAGGAATAAATATTTAACAAAATAAAAGTCCACCAGGTGCAATGAAGTGAACGAGTGCTTGGAAAGAAATGAGACTAAAACCCAAACTACACTTTCTCTTCTTTTTCCCCACAGTGTTGTACCCTTTGCGTATCTGATGGGTACAACCTTGACTGAAGAGGTGAATAATAAAATCCCATCATGTTTTTCCTGAATTAAAACCAACAATCTGACAGTCGCTCCACTCTGACTTCTCCCTTTGATGCAGTAATTCATTAAATGAAAGAAAATCATACAGAAAACGCTAAAAGCCTTTCAATTTAACCTCCAAACCACTGCAGAGCTGAACATGTAGAGAAAAAGAAAAGCAAAATGACAAGCAGGAGTGTCCTTCTCCTTCATCCGTCTATCCTGTCTTTATCGTTTCCTTTATTCTATCCTTCTATCTCTTATCTACTTTACTTTTTTCAAAATTACCTCCTTCTCTTTTCCATATGTCTTCTGTCCTTTATCTTTCCTTTAGTTGCATTCTCACTTCTATTCTTCAACTTTCTCACCTTTGTTTCCATCTGCATCTCTCTCTCCCTCCCTCTCTCTCTCTCTCTCCCTCCCTCTCTCTCTCTGTCTCTCTCTCTCTCTCTCTCTCCCTCCCTCCCTCTCTGTCTCTCTCTCTCCCTCCCTCCCTCCCTCCCTCCCTCTCTGTCTCTCTCTCTCCCTCCCTCCCTCTCTGCCTCTCTCTCTCTCTCTCCCCCTCCCTCCCTCCCTCCCTCTCCCCCTCTGTCCCATCATCCTTTGTTCTTCCTCTCAGCAGCACCTACAGCCAGTGGGAGGAAGAAGGACCGGACCTGCTGAGATCAAAGGTGACTCTGTCTTTATGTGAGTGTGTGTTTAAAGAACAGCAGAGAACGGCAGATATGCAGGTACGGTCCTCAGTCCAGTGTTAGGATGTGAAAGTGGATGAAACAGGATGAAAGTGAAGTCAGGCTGTGTTTTACTTTGCTCAGGAATTAGTGATGAAAAACTTAAATATGTAACAGAGAGTAAAAATCAAAAAGGTTTGAGTCAGAATGAGACTCATGAGAATGAGGAGTGCACCTGATTTTACCAAACAAACAGACTCAAACAAAAAAGACTTGGCTGTCGAGAAGAAGCCAGAGTAAGACCACCACCTCAGATCCTGTCAAGGCTCCACAGCACAAACGCAATCTGTTATTTTGTGCCTCCAAAACTGAACTTTATACAAAAGGGAGAAAAACAAATCCATTTTTTTCCATATTAGCGAGAGATTGTGAAAGAGGTAAAAATAAATAAATAAAATAAATATATAAATACAAAAAAAAAAAAAAAAATTTGGAATATCAGTTTATTGTACCTGGGCTGAATATCCTGGATGAAGTTATGGCACAGGAAGAACAGTGTGTTATAATACTTCTGCCTGTCGTCTCACACAGCAGCGTACCGGCGGCAGGCATTTTGGACTTTTGTCACCATGGTAACAACAATGAACGCACAGTTAAGGTTGTGGAGTGGTGACGGTTTGGTTTGGTTTATGAACAAAAGTTTCTGTGAAAGTCCTGTGTTTTAGAGACTCCATAGAGGTGACTGTGATCCTCTGCTTCAGGCCACAGCTGAACTCCTTACACACACACACACACACACACACACACACACCTTTCTTCCAGAGTCCCACTACATGTCTCTGAGCTACTGCCCTGGGTTCAAAGGTCAGCAGAACGCCTGCAGACAAACCTGAACTAGAACTTACAGCTGTGTGTGTGTGTGTGTGTGTGTATGTGTGTGTGTGTGTGTGTGTGTGTGTGTGCGCATGAACAAGTAAAATCAATAGGTGAACCTCACAGGGGGAGCACTGACCTATACTGTACCTGTACTGATGTGTGGGCGTTTACCTTTAGGTCTACATCCACTGTCTGTTCAAATCTATTGAGTCTAATGTGAAATGCGTGTCTTATGTTGTTTACTGACATCAGCTCAGAGTGACAAACTGTGAAGACTCAGTCAGTGTGTGTGTGTGTGTGTGTGTGTGTGTGTGTGGGGGGGGGGTATTGTTGGTGCCGATGATTCTTCTTTATTTCTAACCCTTTCTCTCTCTCTCTTCATCAGTTCAGACCATCTGTATGAACGGTGCTCTGTGAACAAGTTGGCAGGCGATCAGAGTGTGTGTGTGTGCGTGTGTGTGTGTGTGTCAGGGAGGGCTGCCAGATCAATAGGCAGCAGGAGCCCCAGTGACTTATGTGATAGATCAGTGCTACAGAGCTGCTGGTTGCATAGATAACACACACACACACACACACACACACACACACACCTTTCTATTTATAGTCTGTTTACATTTAAACTACTGCAGAGGGGTCAGAGGGCACACACACACAGCCATATATTACCTGTGTGTGTGTGTGTGTGTGAGTGTGTGTGTGTGGTAGCTCATTTGGATGCAGAGAGCAGAGCTGGTCAGCATCTTGTTTAGAGAGACACCATATGTCTCCTACACACACACATGCATCATTAAAACACACACACACACACACACACACACACGCCTCCGTAAGTTTCTGATCTTTTCGAACTTTAAAGACGACTTGAGTCTTCGTACGTTGGTTTGATGTCACTAAAATGCTTCTTCGTATGAGACTCAGCGTCAGAGACGGTTGATTGTTTTCCTCTTTAAACCGTGGACACCTGCCAACGACGCCATATGTCAACAAATCTCAGATATCAGATGGTTCGCATGTACAAAAATATTACCATCTTAAATATGATGATACACGGTTTTACAGAACAACTTTAACTCAAAGGTCCACTTACTGGCTTTTTTCAGAGCTCTCAACTGAACCTCACATCTGACCAGTAAACCCGTCTCCTGGAAATTTACATAAGAGGAAAAGTGAAATGTTCTAGTCTGGATTATGTTCAGAGGCAGCGTGGTTTGTTTTTAATGAATGAAGCGACATTTTGAAGCGTCACACTGGGGAATGGGTTCAAACCCAGACACCTGTCTGTGCTTTAAACAAGAAAAACTTTTTGGTTAAGTTTCAGGAAAGATGGTGATTTATGGTTAAAGGTAAATAAACAGGTTTATTTTTTGTATTTGCATCTGTTCCTTGGAGAAATCTGAGCTTTGCTTTCTGATCTGACTTCTGATGGTTCCACCTTCAGCATATTTTAGACACTAAATTAAAATATAGATTAAATGATTTTATTTTGAGCTCCCACAATGTTTTCTTCAGCCCTGGGTACCGTCTGCAGGTTCTCCTGTCAGACCGCATCATCCTGCACTACATGTTAATCTTTCCAGCACAGATACACAGCGTGTATAAGGACGCCTTGCAGGACTGACATCATCTGATAATGTGAAATTAATTGCTTGACAAAGCTGAACAAAGATATATCTGTGAAGAAATATGTTCAAAAATATACAGTGTTTAAATTAAATTCCTTATGGGATGTGTCTAATCTCTGAAAGCTGTGGTTGGCAGATTAAAACCACCACACCAAGACGGCTGTGGTGTTTATTAACATTTTTCTCTCTGGTTGATGAATCTGAACTTAATCACTGACTTTAGTGTCACTTCTGAGGCAAAAAAAAAAAAAATAAGATGTGCTTCACACTTCAGTTCATGCAGTTCACATGTATTAATGTCTTTAACGATTTAACGCTTTAATAAATGGACTGTGAAGTGTCTGAAAGATCTTCATCAGTGTGCATTCGACTGAAAGACTGCTATACAAATAAACACAGGCTCTGCACCTTTAACCGCTTTGGAAAATGGACGGAAATGATGTAAAGTAAGACATAAAGATATGTAGGATTAAAGGACCGTACCTTTAATCGCTCTCCTCAGGAATCGACAAAGACGAGGAGCGGATGCAGGAAATGTTTTGCATCACGTTCACCAGCAAACACAAACAAGAAAAAAGAAAGCTTTCATGGAGCTTCACAGCATTCTGTCACGTCCATGACAGCGAAGACGGGAGGAAGAAGAAAGAAAAGACAAAACAAAAGTCTGTGGACGCTGCAGGAATCTTCACTGACCATCAATAAAAACAAACCTGTCAGTTGCACCATCACAAAGACACGCAAAAAACACAACTGACAGGAGGCCGGAGGAACATGAGGCGTTCAGGTACAGCATGGAGGACGTATTACAACAGAGACAAAAAAAGAGGTCAAATACTGACTGACTGTCCTCGTCCCCTCACAGCGTCCTGTCCAACACACTCACAGAGACACAAGGAGTGACAGCCAATAAAAAAAGAACACGTGGAGGGTGTCTTCACTGAGGTCCTCAGTTCAGGTAAAACATTCTTAAAATTTGCATTTAACAAATCCTGATCTAAACTTAGAGCTTACAGCTCAACCAAATATGAAGTATATGACCACTTGTTATCATGTCACATGACCTGATGGGTGAACTGTGCAAGAAATAACAGCATCAAAAAAACAAGAGACTCACACTGATGTAAAAAAGCCTAAAGTTCAGGCTCTGTCTACCCTTCACATCACAGCAGCTCTGAAGGTCACCTGACCTTCCTGATCCTCCACCTGACCCTCACCGCTCACACAGAGTTTCACAAGAGTTTCAGCTCTGTGCGGCTGTAACAGTCGTTATGCACCAAAAACCAAAACCACAGAGGGTTAAACGTGGAGTCGCAGCATGCTAGCAGCATGTTCCTTGGCTTTTTCAGCTGCTGTTCTCAACTATCCAGCGAAGAAGAAGCTACAAACTACAAAGCTACAACAGATACACCTGTTCAGGTGCATATGTTGTGTTATTTGTAGGTCTGACAATGAATCCAATGAAGGTTTTAAAAGAAGGGGCCTGAGGAGGCACTGAGGCAGCATAAGTACAGGCCTGAGGTTTTTGTGCTACGCCACAGTGTCTCTCTTATCAACAATATGTCCCTGTAGTTTTCAGCAGCACTATCTTCCTTCCATTCAGTGGAATGAATTCACAGAGGTTTGACGTGATATTTTGGACCGTCATACCGTTCTCTGTTTCTGTTTGTTAGTATGTAACTGCTGTCACATTCTAATTTCACACTTGTTAAAGGCTCATTTTAGATTCCAAACTCATCTGCAGGTGTAAAAGTTTTCAGCGGCAGCCTGACGGTCCCGAAACATCATCTGCAGCCGGATCTGAAGCCACAGCAGCAGGAAGAGGATGGAAAACAAAAGAACTCCACCAAAATGTGACTCGCAGAGGTCACGCGGCGATTTGTGCGACCGATGATGCAGAGTCCGTCCACGCTCTCCTGGTCGAACATTTGACCCCGGTGAACGTCAGCGCACATCAGCCACCCTTCCTCCCCCTGCCACAAACACACTCATATCCACACCTCTCTGAACAGGTGAAGCGATGCAGAAAATGAGATTCAGGTTTGTCCCTCTACAACCTTCCCTTCGCTCATTTAGATGCGTTAACTTATTCGGACTGAACGCTTTTTACACTCAAACGATGCTGCTGTATCTCTATCACACACACACGCTGTTTCCTCTCACACAGAGTTCGAAGCATTTCACGCTCTATATAGGCCATCATTATTGGAAATGAAGAAACGCCTCCCCTTTTAAAGATGTGCTCTGTCGCCACATCTCATTTCCACTCGTCCTCTGAGTGTGTTTTATCTTCTGCAAGATAAGCAGGATAAAGAAAGTCCTTATCTGCCGAGTGCTAAGTGGATGAGGAGCCACACTGTACGCCATGTATACGCTGTGTACTCGACTGGGTAAAGTGAACAAATAAGGCTGATACCGGCTAAATCTAATACTGCCTCGGGACACATTACACCCAGAATGCAATGTGGCAGATGATTCCTTTGGCGGAGGAGATACGACGCACTCTGGGCTCAAATGAAGCAGAAAGTTTGGACCAACAGAGGAGAGGGATGGTGCAGATTCATTTGAACATTTTGTTTTCTATTGTCTGTGTGTGAGCGTTTGTTCTTGCTGAAAGCCTGAACGGTAAATCACAGTGATGCCCTGTCGACGCAGCAGCGGCCTCATTACAGCTCCGTTCAGAGGAAAGACCGAAAAAGAGATTCACATATTTACATGATAAAAGTCTGAAGGTTGAGTTTTTCTCAATCCTTCTATTCATTTTACAGAAGATCGACTGTGTCCAGGTCCAGATTTCATTCACTCAACCGACAGTAAAACCCCTCAGCAAAGACTTCACCCAGAAACCAGAGCTCGGTGTCACTCTCAGAGCTGGTGCTCGTCACACCACTGACTGGAAGTGCAAGAAATAACTGTAAAAATAACATCACATCACATGACATCACAGCATCTCCGAAGGTCACCTGACCCTCCACCTGACCCTCACCGCTCACACAGAGTTTCACAAGAGTTTCAGCTCTGTGCGGCTGTAACAGTCGTTACGCACCAAAAACCAAAACTACAGAGGGTTAAACGTGGAGTCGCAGCATGCTAGCAGCAGGAAGAAGCTCCCAGACTCTCAACATTCCTCAAAACTCACCTGTTCCAACTCACTTTCCCTACCTGACGTTTCCTGTGGAGCCGTCATCGGGTTGATTTGGCACTAATTAGCATGTTAGCATGCCAGCATGTTAAACCAAGATGTTGGTTACGCTTATTTAACATCAGAACTGGAAGGATGCTGATGTTAGCACAAAGCTGAAAGCACCACCGTGCAGAGCTGCTTTCATGGCTCGTAAACTGACCGTAACCAGCGATGAAACTCTTCTGCAAAAATCTCCTCAAGTGCTAAAAAAGAAGCTGCTGCTTCCTAATTTCCTCCAGCTGGTAGTTGCCTACATTAGCCTGAAACCAAGAACACAGGGGGTTCACTAAAAGCTGGTCTTAAGCCAGAATACACATCCTGATCCTGGATGGATTTACTGAAACCTAAAAGTTTATGAACTTAATGGTCATAAAAGAAAACTCCATGTATCGTAGACTCTGCACAGCTCTCACTCCGGCCGTGTTCAACTGCTCGCCCTCTGGCAGCCATGTTGGAAGTCAGCGGCAGCACATGAATCTGCCGGCATTCATGGTTAGTTCAGGTATCGTTTGATCGGTTTGGACGGGTGCTCTGAGAGCGCCTTGTACCTGCTGCTGCCGTGTCATTTCCTGTATCAGCTTAAACACACACACACACACGCGCGCTGCCTCTAATAGACCTGTCAGCACGGTCAACATTACAACAGGCGGACACAGATTCAAACCAGATGTTCAGACGGAGGGAACAGTGTGAGCCTCAGATGCTGCTGTGAGGACACAGAGCGGGCTCGTCTTCCTCGGCCGCTCTAATTGGCTGGCGTTGACTGGAGCCAGGTCGTTAGAGTCACCTCCACGCTCGTTAGATATGGAGATTTACAGGAAGGAGGGAGGGAAATGATTTTTTGTTTTATTTTGCAGTTTTTATTTGACCTTTATGTTACCAGGATGGTTTAATGAGATCCAAATCGCTCCGTGGAGAGAGACCTGAGCCCGAGTACAATTAAAGAAAAACTAAACCAACACGAAAAACAAAAAGGAGAAGAAGTAAGAGAGGGAAAAGCATAAAATCCTGTCATTAAAACCCTGACAAAACTATTCCTCTTGCATATTTTATCTCCTCTGTGCTGTACGCCATCGAGCTGTGTCGATGCTGATTCACCAACAGTGTCAGTGTCATTTTATTTAGTTATGTGCTAGTGATTCCTGCTTTTTAACATCTACATAACTTATTTTTTTCAGTATTGCTGATGCATTTTCAGCAATTTTCCTTCAATACGTTGCATCAAAGTTCATTTCTGACCTTGGAAATAGTTTGATCAAATAATCCTAACTCAATATTCACTGGAATTTTTCTGGACCTCTCAACTGCATCACATGTAAAGCTCAATAAAAAGCTAGTAAGTGGGTTTTGAGTTCAGAGTGTTTTGTCAAACTGCCACCCAAGGTCAGAATTAACTTTAGTTCTTAACGAGAATGAAAACCATGTGATGTGGCTGAAAGCTCTGGAAAAAGCTGGCAAGCAGACCAAACATTTTTTTATGGAACTTTCAGCTGTGTCACATGATCTTCATCAGCAGATGGCATTTACCCAGTTATCATGGAATTGTAGAGGTTTTGAAATTTCTATTATTCTGAGCATTTCAGCTACTTATTGATGATCCATTACAGAATTACATGAATCCAGTCCAGGGCACCTGCTCCACACTAAAGAGCCTGTTCCACGATTTAGTTTTAGTTCTGTCCTCTGCCATGATCCCATCACTGTCAGCCAGACATGTGGTGCACGTGGTCTGGACTGGTCTGGTCCAGGAGTAATTTAATCAGCTTCTGTAACATCCAGCACCCGGACGTGAGGGTGAAGAAACAGAGCACACATCTCTCTGTATTTAACGGCTGTAAAACTTTGGAGCCGGCACCGTCATCGTTCTGTGTTCGGTGACGATGCTTCGACTAATTTAGGAGCTGCTCCACTGAATCCTTGACTTTTAGAGAGCAGCCCTCCTAATTTCCTGTTTAAGTCTTTTAAACTAATATCTGTCATTATAGACTTGTTCAAAGCTGTATGACAGACACACAGCCTCTCACCCAGTGCATGCTGGGACAGACTCCATCCTGTGACCCTGAACAGCATAAAGAGGATATAGAAAGTAGATGGATGGATCATTTAAATGCAAATAGAATTAATCACTTTATAAAATGTTTCTAAATGCATCGATTAAGCAATTGATTATAATGAAGTGCTGAAAAGTCTATAATTACCTCCAGCCTCTGTCCTTCTGCCCACATTAACACTGCTTTATGGAGCTGTGTGTGGAGCTCCGGCTCAGTCAGGAGGCACGTTATAATTTGACATCGGTGACGTGAGTAAATGTGAAGAAAGACATGATGGAGGCTGTTAAAGTAAAACCCTCGCCGTCCTGCGAGTGAAATGATGGGGGCGGGATAATGAAGGGACTTTTATGCAAAGCGGTGGGTGTCATGGCGAAAGGCTCGCGCTTGCTCATCTCCGCGAAGCTATAATGATGCATGAAGGGCCCCTTCATGTTTATGACATGATTGTGAGTGATTTATTGGCAACCCATGGTAATTAACATCAGATTATCTTCTCCGGGAAGCTGTGAAGTCTCACGTCACCGCTGCTGCCGCTGCCGTGGCTCGAAGTTCAGTGCCGGCAGTTAACAATACAGACAGGAGCGACCGGGGGGCTCCATTAGCACCTAGCCATATGTTAAACAGCAGCAGCTTCAGGTTCCACTGCATCGGCTCTTACCTCCTCGAACCGTCATCAACTATTATTCAACCAGGCAGCACTATATAAGTTCACAGTTTGTCACTCAACATCGCCTGCGGAGCCACTAAGCGTGCTGCAAAGACACATCTGTCTCGACGAGGCTTTTAGGCTCGTACTCAACCTGCAAGATTTATTTTTATTAACTTTAAACTCTGGGGGACTCATGAGCCGGGTTCTGCAGCAGAGCATTGTTCAAACCGGCAGAAGATTCTGTTGTTTTTCTTCTCAGTGCCTGAACTGGAAGAAAAAAAAAAAAGGTGCCAGTTCTTTGATCCAGCAGCATTTCACCGTTGTGCATCCCATGAAATCTACCTCTGCATGAAAATACACTAATGTCGTTGGTCATTAAATGGACCAAAGAGTAACTACAATGACAAAGATCACAGAGGCAGTGACAACAGGAGACGCCGCAGCAGCACGGGAGCCTGAACCTTCCATTTTGTTTCTCTCTAGCATCATGAATCCATTTTAACAAGGACACTGTCAGTGCTGTTTATGTTTTAGCCTACGTCTATTTATGTTTACTCTTGAGTTCGCGCAGTCACTTCATGTGGAAAAATAAAAATGTAGAGACTTCTTCCTGAGTTTGTTGTATGATTGGACGGTCAGTTGATGGCTCTAATGACCTCAGGATTTCTGGAATCCTGGCTTTGTTCCTGTTCCACTGATCTAAAGAGAGGAAACTTGATTATGTTCGCAGTTTTTTCCAGCAGACAAACTCCTCCTGACGTCACCACACCCTGAGTCGGAGCAGCTCTCCCTGCTGATCTGTCAGGCAGCCCCAAGTCGCCCCCCCCCACCCAACTGCGACTTCCCAGCATTCATCACTGGCTGTCCAGCTGCTGAGATCAGTTGTTCAGTCCACATTATGCAAAATGTCAGCGGGCGAGCGGGGTGTAAAACTGCAAAACAACATCAGTCAGAGCCCTGGGAGAAGAAACAAACTGAAGATGGAGAGATCCTCTGTCCTTCATGCCCCCGATTCCTGAAAGTTTCCACTTTTCTGTTTGCCTGAAAGGAGAAGTGGTCTGAGAAGTAGGGCTCTCAATATTTAAGGTGAAGTATAGGAAATGTAAAAGGCTTTGGAGTGTTTGATTCATTATTCAGCTCTCGCCTATTCTTTCCTCCTCTTTCTCGTGCTGCGTGCAAGAGATAACAGCTCGGCTCCACGCTTTAATTCTTTTGCATCGCAGATTAGAAAAAAAAAAAAAAACAATCCTGGAGAATATAAGGAGAATATAAGATGCCTTAATTTCTTATTATTCTCTCGCTCTCTTCTTTTGCGTCTTCGTCCTGTTTGATAAAAAAATAAAAAAAACTCTTGGCGACGCTGAAAAAGTGTCTTGCAGATCTTGCACGCCGTTGTCCTGATGTGAAGTCATTCTGCTCTCTCTGGTTCTCTGCAAGTTTTTCTTTTTCTTTTCTTTTTTTAACTTTTCTTGACATTTACAGTGGAAGCAAGAAAGCGAGGAAGATTGTTAGTTTTCACCCCAAAGCTCCTCTCAGAGAAACAGGCCTCGAGCCTCGAGCAAGAAAAGGAGGAAGCAGAAAAGCTGCCACTTTGATAGCGACAAAAATAAAACATGAAGGTAAAGTGGTGGTGCTGGAATCTCCCTAACCTCCTTATCATCATCATCATCACCACCATCATCATCAGCTGCTCCTTTTTCTCTTTTCTGGGGATATACAGAGGCACAGGCAGCTAAAAAGATGAAATAAAATTAGAAGAAATCTCTCTCATGCTCGCAATCCAACGCATAATTGGCTTCCTGGATTGACTTCAACCACTGGGGGAAATCTTTGACAAAACCATACATAAATAAATCCATTTTCCTGTGTTTTCTGTTTCCCAGGCTGCCTGCAGAAAAGACCTCGTTATATATGGAAATGAGATTCTCCTCCTCTCTCTCAGCCGCCCCCCCAGCCAAACGCCTTACTGGCTCCCGCCCATGCAAATGCAGGCCAGAGCCGAGGATCCATTTACAAAGGAGACACTATGAGAGAGAGACAGAGAGAGGGAGATAAGGCTGGGATAGAGGCCAAAGAGTGAGAGAGAGAGCGTCCAAGAAAGTGATTGAAGGAAGGAAATCGGAATCAAATCACTGTGAAAAGCGATACTTATGTGTGTGTGTGTGTGTGTGTTTGTGTGTGTGTGTGTGTGTGTGTGTGTGTGTGTGTGTGTGTGTGTGTGTGTGT
>JBBMJY010000002.1:23508487-23518828 GCA_037833715.1 Toxotes lorentzi | reverse complement strand
GTGTGTGTGTGTGTGTGTGTGTGTGTGTGTGTGTGTGTGTGTGTGTGTGTGTGTGTGTGTGTGTGTGTGCGCGCGTGGAGGAAGCTCCGTGAAAGAGACGAGTGGAGATCTTTTGAGTGGCAGAGCGACAGAGGCCCAGCAGCAGCGGAGAGAGGTGGAGTGTGTGTCTGTAAACACACAGTCACGTACAGAACACACTGACCCCGTTTCATCCTGGTATTAACGTGTGATCTGTGTCTGGATCTTATCTGGAGAAGGGAAAGCTGGAGGTAACGCAGGCATAAACACAGACAACTTATCGACCAGACAACATCTGGAGGCTCAGAAACCCTCAGCCAGGTTTGAGGGACACCGTTTACCACACATGACCATTTCTTGAAAGAGGACTCTGATTAAACGCTGCACGCCCGTAACAGTGTTGGACTCGATCGATCAGAACCAGAGAGGTCGTCGTATAAGAGGAAAATTCATCACCTAAAGGTGAAAGCTCCGCCTCTTCCTACTACCTCAAATAATATCATCCAACTCTAAAAACCCAAAACAGCAGCATCGCTAATTTGCATGATCCCAAACCAGCGTGATAGTTCTGTCCTTCCCTTCTCTATTATCACGTTTCACTAATTACGGAGGTCCCCTTGAGCAAGGCACTGAAGCCTGAGCTGACTCAGTGAGTCTTCACAGGGATGTTCTGCAGCTGAAGCAGAAGGACCGCCCTCACAAGTAGCGAACAGGTCAACGCCGCTTCCCTAATTAGCAGCGACACTGGCTCGGGTGTCAGCGGCGTCCTCCCCGCCGCGCCGAGAGAAACGTCCCAGTGGGTTGGCGGCGTCTCAAGTATGAGACGAGGACGCCACGCGGTGGCCCTCAGAGACCCAACCACAGAGCACAGGAACGAGCGGACACGCAGTCCTCGTTAAGGTTACCGTCTCTGCTGGTGACACACAGATGACAAGGACAATTTACCGCATGGCTGCATCTCCTTGTCTTTGAGCAGACTGAAAACACACACACGCACACACACTTTGCAAATTAAGTTTAATAAGAGAAGATAAAACTTTGTGATCCCTGCGGGGAAATTAGGAGGTCGCAGCAGCAGAAAGGGAGAGGATACACAAAAGAGGATGAAAATTAAGAACATAGCTACTTGGAATATTAACAGAAAGCTGTTCTCTGTGCACTGATACTGTTCATTACTCAGAGAGACGAGTATTTAAATCATGGGGAAAAGTGCAGATTCACAAAAATCACATCTGAAGCACCTGGTTCATTTATTTAAACTGCAGAAACATTTTTTGGATCACCTTGAGTGTCTGTGCCTGCAGTGAAAACAACAATTAGTTTCATTATCAGTTCATCTGCTGGTTAATTTCTTTGGTTTGTCTATAATATCACATCTCTGTAGAGTCCAAGGTATCATATTCAAACTGCTCGTTTCATCCAGATCCCAAAAACATTCCCTGTGGAATGACATGAAGCAGTGGAAAGCAGCTAATCCTCAGATTAAAGATGCTGGAACCAGCAGATGTTTGACATGTTTCTTTGAAATAATGAATCAATTATCAGAATCACTGATTTTCTGTGAGTAGACGAACTGATTAATAAAAGCTCCACTAAAAAAAACTAAACATCACACACACTTTGCCCCGACTGATACACACATTTTAGATTTGACAATCAGAGAGGAACACACGAGAAGAACTCCACCAAGCCTCAGATTTTACTGAGTCCGTGACCTTTGAGCAGAAACTCCTAAAGCTCCAAAGGTAAAGCTCCAAGAACAGATCCATGAATCTGCACAGACAGTCGACAGCAGCTGCTCGGACGGACGACACCTTCTCCTGCTGATTCACACTTTCCTGACACGTTCGTGTGTTTGGACTTTTAAATGAAATGAACTTGGCCTGAACTCTCTCTGACTCTCTGCAGCACATCAGTTCACCTCAGAAGAACTTAACGATGGTGTTATTCTGCACTTTGCTTTCTGTTCATAAACGCCGTGAAAAAATCCAAATCAACAGCATGTTAGTGTGTGAACACTTTGATTTCTCAGCTCCAGGTCCAGTGTTTGTGTGTGTGTGTGTGTTGATGGTGATTATCACTGATGTGTTTTAATTGTTTCTGGAAACTGACTTTCTGTGGCTCAGAAGAGTCAGATACATCAGACAGTGATACACACATATTCAGTTAATAGTAAAAGTTATTCAGTCAGTGACTTACATTTTAATTCTTTTTTGATTCATTAGATTATAATAATAAATAGGTTTTATGATTGTTTTTTATTTTGTGTGAGTAGAAGTCAGTAGAGAGGGAAAATGATTCAGTCGTCCTCAATTTTCGCTTCATTTATTTCTGGAATTTGCCTCCGAGATCTACAGGGGAACACCCCCCCCAACACACACACACACACACACACACCATCCAAACCCTCAGGATCTAAACTCAGTCAACAGGGGTCAGAGGTCAACAGGAAATGGACAGGAAGTGGACCGTGGAGGACTGTGCTGGTGTGTGGGCGCTAGAGATGGAGAAGAAGAAGAGATCCCCCCTGGATAGAGCGTCCCTCTATGTGGCACACACACACACACACACACACACACACACACACACACACACACACACACACAAACACAGTCATAGCAGTCACACAGTCATGTCCCCAAACCCTTTCCACTCTCTTAGTTACACAACACAAAAACACACACAAACACACATTTAATCACACATGCAATTGTTGCCATACACACACACACACACACACTCAGGAGCATGTGCCTAAACCCAAAACATCCCAAACACACACTCTAGCACACACACACACACACAGAGTGATGTGATGTGATGTGAAGTCTGGCCTGTCTGCGTGCTTTTTGCAGTCTGTCAGACTTTCTCTCCCTCAGCTTTGCCTCCCAGGCTCAGCCACACCCCCCCACAGCTCCACCAATGAAATGCTTCAGGTTAAAAAGAGAAAGTTAATGTTAGCCCAGATCCACACCGCAAGCAACGCACAAGCCTGGATGTCCTCTAATGTATGGCTGATGTAAACGACAAACTGGCAGGGAAATGAGAAAGTGTCAGAAAATTGGATTCCTCTGTCGAGACAGGAAGTTCAGTCACACTTCTTCTTCTTCTGTTTCCCTTTTTGTTTGCTCCCATCCTTATCTGTGCCTGATCTACAGCCAGCTGGATGTCTAGTGTGTGTGTGTAAGTGTGTGAAGTGGATGCGAGTGTATTGCATCGTGGACATAATTCTGTGTGTGTGTGTGTGTGTGTGTTCAGTAGTAAAGCAAGCCTGTGTTCGGCATTACAAACATCATAAGTGACGCTTTGCCCTCAAACTATGTGTGTATGAGTGTGCGTATGAGTGTGTGTGAGTGTGTATATGAGACCGTGTAAGTGTGTAAGTGTACATGTTTGTGCTCTGCATTTGAAGCACCGGCAGCACCGCTGACCCGTGTTCGCCTCGGTGTGTTTTTATCTCTGCCTGTGTGACCCGAATTGTAAATACAGCATCCTCTTCTAAGCTGTGTGTTTTACTGTGTGTGTGTGTGTGTGTGTGTGTGTGTGTGTGTGTGTGTGTGTGTGTGTGTGTGTGTGTGTGTGTGTGTGTGTTGGCCTGTGTGCTATGAATTATGAGCAGCAGCCTCAACCTGACCCGATCTGTGTATGGGCTGTATGGCTTTGTATCTTGCATATCAATGCACAAGTTATCTCTAGAATAGTGTGTGTCTGTGAGAGCCATGCCAAGAGGTTAATTGAGGGGAGGGCCTCTAAACCGTTGCCCAGGGAAACGCTCTCCCATCCATCGCCTCATTGGCTATTCAGCGCCACGCGCTGAACAAACAAATGCAGAATCCTCGCTGAGCTCCAGGACGGAGGTGGGGAGGAAAGGGTCCGTGGTGGGTCACCGTGCCCACCGTCGGAGGCTCCTGGCTGAGCCACCGGGCGGGTGCAGCCCCCTGCTCCCCGACCTGCTGGAGCTCACACAACAGGCTAATCCTTACAGCACACAGAGGAGCTGCTAATGGGAGAGGATTAACCCGGCAAATACACCCACTCCCTCTGCTGCTCCTCCTGCTCCTCAGCTTCTCTACTGCTTCTCCTCCTCCGGTCCTCTTTATCTTCCTCACTCTTATTCCTCTTTTCCTGCTCCCCCTCTTCCTCTGCTCCTCCTCTTCCTCAGCTCTAATTCTAATTCTGATTCCCTCTCCGCTGCTGTTTGATTGCTCCTCCTCTTCTCCTTCAATTCTTTATTATGAACCTCTTCATTCTCGACACTGCTCCTTCATTATCTGCCTTCAAGGCTGCGCCTCCTCCTCCTTCACGTCCTGTGGCCTTCTACTCTTTCTCTACTTCTTCTCTGCTCCCATTCCTTTGCTCCTCCACTGCCTTGATCTGTTATCCCTCTTGCTGTTCTCCATCTCCTCCTCCTCTAAACTCTGCCTCCTCCTCCTCCTCCTCTTTCCTCTCTGCATTTCATTCCACTGCTCCTTCCACTTCCCAGCCCCTCCCCACCATTGTTCCTCCTGACCTCCCTCCTCCTTTACACCTCTTTCTCTCCCTGAAACATTGCAGATTACACCACTCTACCAACTCCTGTTTCATTTGACCTCCCTCCTCCACTTTCTCTTTCCATTGTTCTATCCTCCTCTTTTCTCCTTCCATCCTCCTCTTTCCTCCCCCTCTAATCCCCACTCTTTGGTGTCCTCCTCAACACCTCCAGCTCCAGAGGAGATCCAGTCTTCTGACCTCCATCTTTCTCTCGTCTTCCTTGATTTGTCATCATACTCTTGTCCTGCTCCTTCTCCTTCTTGTTTTTGCAATCTCCTCCTTTCTCCCTCTTTCTCCTCCTCATCTTCTACTTCCTCCTTGCCTTCTCTGCCTCTTCCTCCTCCTCCTCTTTTCTCGTCCTCCTTTGCAGCACTGCCTCTCCTCCTTTTTTAAATCATCACATCATTTTCTGTTTAGACCACCTTTCCTCTCTTTCTCCTCCTGGTTCTCTTTTCCTCCCTCCTCCTCTCCTCTCTTCCTCTTATAGTTCAAACAGTGTTCCATCATGTTTCTCCTGAACTCGCCCTTCCCCTCTCCCTCTCCCCCCTTCTCCCACACTTCTCCTCCTCCTCTTCTTCATCCTTTCTTCTTTCTTTCTTCCCTTATCACTTCACCACCTTCTTCTTCCATCTTTTATTTTTTTCTCTCCAGGTGAGAGGTTGAGTTGATACAAGGGCTGTAAGTCAGCAGGCTAGAAGGAGCTTTCGTGTGTGTGTTCATGTGTGTATTATTTGTGTTTCACAGTGTGTGTGTGTGTGTGTGTGTGTGTGTGTGTGTGTGTGTGTGTGTCAGGGAGTGGATTATCCAGGTTCCAGGACTCGGTGCTCGCTGGCAGCGAAGCGGAAAGCTTTAATGAGAAGTCGCTGTTTACTGAGGACAGAGCGGGACGGACACACACACACAACTTAGAGACTTATATGGACTCACAGAGACAAAAAACACACAAAAATACAGACGCAATGACACACACCACCACTCGTAAACCCACACGTGTGCACACACACACACACACACACACTAACCTGTGCCATAATGGGATTTGGAAGGTTTTCTCTATAAACCAGTTTGTCCTCTGTCTCCTCATTAAGGGGGACTGTCCAGACCTGAACACACAATACACACACTCGCACAACACACACACACACTAACACACTGCTGGCTCTACACTGCTGCAGACTTCTGGGCTCACTAATTATTTGGAAGCTCTGTATCTTTGTCTTTTTGTTTTGTGTGACTGTGTGTGTACATGTAGGCGCGTGTGTGTGTGTGTGCGTGCGTGTGTGTGTTGGCGCGGTGCTAACAGTAACAGTCTGGTTGAGTTTTGCATGAGGGCGGCAGACGACACTTTACAGTCCAAATGGCTGCTGATGCTAAAATATCTTTTGGAATTAGTTTTTCTCTCATTGTCAGAAAACATGACGTGATCGTCCTGTTGTTTCTGATCAGTTCACGTGATTCTGTGCAGGAGCATCACGTCGGAGCGACATGATGGATCATAACAAACCAGTTAACCAGCACACACAGGCTCAGTGATGAGCTTAAAACGAGCTTCAGGCCTGTGGCTCCTGTAGGACGCGAACCATGAGTCGCTGCCACTGTTACAGCTGCTGCAGTTTCCTTTGTTCTACATGTGTGTTTGTTTTCCATCTTTTAAAATGTCACGTTATGTCTGTTATTTTAATAATTCCTGAAGTAAAAGCAGATCTCAGCAGGATTTCAGGAGAAATGAACAGAGGTGTTTGCACTTCCTTTAAGTTTCCATCTGTAGGTCTAAACCACTGCTGTTATTTAACCTTCTGCTTCAGGGGCTGCAGGTCGACCGGTGTCTGGTCAGATACTCTCTGTTTCAGCTCCGCTAAATCTAAAAATGATTCAAATGAAACCATGTGAGATGGGAAATCACTCTTTTATTAGAATTACGAATGGGCCATGAGCCATAGAAGTTCGTAGTACGTACGGTGTGTGGGGTTGTAGGATAGTGGTGGTTTATAATGGAGTTTTTGGCATATACAGGCTGCTGGATGTTGAGCTAAATGGAAATTAAATTTGCAGTTTAGTTTTGGATGATAAACTTCTTCATCACTGAAATGTGGAAATGTGAGAGAAACTGGGCCGACTTCCTGCCAGGAGGAATATTTGTCTCAGCGGAGGGGGAAGTAGATTCCTGTGTTTCCCGGCCGCCCGCTCCTCTCAGACACACACTGCTCTCTGGGCGGCCATGTCTCTTTATATGGTCCATTTTCTACAGCCAGTTTGAGCTCAGTGAGCCTGCGTGTGGTTAATAAACTGTCTGTTCTGGGTTATTTTCAGACTCACAGTGTGAAAACAGCCGAGCGGAGCTTCACATTCAGACAACGCACTCAGTGTTCGATTCTGCACGGCTGCTCGTTTCTGTGTCACGAGCACATTCTCTGCTAAACACACACGTTATCTGTGTTTTAAAGGGATTTGTTTTTAAAGATCATTTCGTGTGCTACACAGGTGAATCTTCAGGGAGATACAGGTGCTCAGACCAGGCCGATGCACAGTTTCACTGCTGAAATTCATTTTCTTTTTCAGATAAGTTTGATTTTTAATAAAGTTGAGTTATAATAAACTGTAACTAACCTTTAAACACTACAGTTAACATGTGACTTTAAACAGTTTGACATGTCTAAATGTGGCTGAACGACACACAACAACAACACGCAGCACGCATGAAGTGAGAGTTGCTGCCACATGGTTCATAACTTTGTGCTAATGTTTCCACACACACACACACACTCTCTCACACACACACACACACACACACAAAGCATGAACACAGAGATAGACGGAGTGATAACTGCTTCTCCACATTTTCACTTTATCTTTTTCTGCATGTACAGAAACAACCCCCCCCCACCCCTCCCTCTCTCTCCCTCTCTCTCCCCCTCTCTCCCTCTCTCCCTCTCTCCCCTCTCTCCCCTCTCTCCTCTCTCCCTGTCCCCCCTGTCCAGAGATTTGGATGGTGATTAGCGTTGGGATTCTGGGACTCTGGCCTCAGTTTTCATTAACAGCCATAAACACAGTTCTGCTGCACCACCGAGACCGACCGCAGGCTCAGCGTGTGTGTGTGTGTGTGTGTGTACATCTGGGCGAGCTTTGTCGGTGCTTTGAAGACAAGAGTGAGAGAGAGAGAGAGAGAGAGAGAGAGTGAGTGAGAGAGAGAGAGAGAGAGAGAGGTGTTGTTTATCATGGCAGTAATTAAGCCCGCCGTTTGGCTTTAATTAAAATACAACAGCAGCACTAAGTATGGACTGGTGCTCAAACACACACACACACACACACACACACACACAGAAAAACACATATCTTTAGCTCTCTATTTACCACAGAAGATAAGGTAAAAAGACGAAAACTTGAAACTCTTCCAGGACGACCAGAGTGGAGCTGCACACACACACACACACACACACACACACACACACACACACACACACACACACACACACACACACACACAAAAACACCTGGACGCTGCCAAAAAAGACCAGTGACCGTCTCACTGATCTGCCCATTAAAAACCCCACACAGACCTGATCCCGAACCCACCCAGAAACTGATCGCGTGTTCCTGATGACGGGCCCTTTACCAGTCAGTGTCGTATTCCTCTTTCACTGCGCGATCAGTGGAAATGATTAATGTTTGTCTGCGGCGGCCTGCAAACACAGAGCTCAGTAATGTGGAGAAAGAGGCCTGTAATGAAACAGAGCTGCCTGAAGTCTCAGGGGAAGGGGTCAGGTGACCAGCAAAGGCTGCCGAGCTAGCACCAGCACCAGTGAGGGAGGCTACGCTGTGATCAGCCATAAACCATACAGATATGTGGTCAACACTCTGCGTGAGCCGTTACTGTTTCTAATCACCACAGGCTGTGGGTTCGGTTCAGTGCTGAGGATGTGTAGAGAGAAAATTCTTGAAAATATACACTGTAGTTTACTGTGTGTCGACTCCAGCCAGGCTTCATGGACAGAGCTGAATACAGATGTGGACAGAGCTGAATACAGATGTGTGAACCTGAGAGCTGGTCTTATAGGTGTCTCTATTCTCATAATCACTGCAACAATAGAAAAAAAGCTGAGGTAAAAGAAGACAGATGTGAATTTATTCTCTGAGCTCCTCAGCTGAAGCTCTTCCTCCTCTGACTTGATGGGTTTCGGACGGAGCTGAGTTTTATGTCCTACACGCTGTGATGCTCTCAGACAAACTTGTCGTCTCAGCCTTATGTAAATAAATGTGACTCGATGAAGATGAAGATGAACTGAAATCTGTCGCTTGTTGCATTTTAAGTGGTCGACGAAGATGATGCAGCACGTGTTCCTGACCTGATCCGAGACCTGAGTCAGGAGGGTTTAGTCTGCCTGGAGACTTTATGCAAAATTAAATTTAGCCACATAGACCAAATGACTGTTTCACACATATAGGCTCAGAGGTGTGTGTATGTGTGTGAGTGTGTGTGTGTGTGTGTGTGTAACCAGGTGTAGAGTTGCCACTGAAGGAGAAAATTAGTCAGAAAATGACAGTAGTGTACCTGAGTGAGACGACACCAACTTCAGAAAGTTTGCTGTGACACACACTTCACAGAAACCGCGCGCACACACACACGCGCGCGCACACACACACACACACACACACACAGTTATTTTCTCTGCAGTGCAGCCTCAGTCAATGCATGATATTAATTATATGGATGGTAAAAAAAATAGCTTGAACGTTCTTTCTTTCTGTCTTTCTCTTCCTGTCTCAGGAACTCACCTTTGACCTTTGACCTCCTGACTATGGACCACTCAGTTTGAGTCTAAGACAAACTGAAAACCGAGCAGGTTTTCTGGTAAAATCAGGTAGTACAGAATTACTTTAAACTGCACGACTGTGATCGTCAGGTGAGAAGCTGATGGTGAGGATTCTGAATTCTGATACTCATTTCTCTGGTAGTTTTATTGTGACACTGTTTATGTTTCATATTGTTCTGTATATGTTTGCCTGTTAAATGATGTGTGTTTATAGAAAGGCACATTGAGGAATGGGCACTGAAACTATGTGGAGCTGGTTCATGCCATGTTCTGTTTGTCCCCATTAAAATAAGCTTAAAGTAAATTTACTCAGAACCAAACACTGCAGATTTTTTTTCCGTCCCTCTGCAGCAGCAAACTAAACTACAGAAACTAAACCAGTGTCATGTCTGATTTCAGCACTTGTTTATTGTAATAAAAACCTCTGAATACAAAGTACATTCACAGGTAGAGCAGCAGATCACTGAGCTGCTCTGTTTGATTCCTACAGCAAACCACTGATAACTAAATATTCAAACTCATACACCATTGTACAACTTTATATCCTGTAAACATACTGTTATAGTTCAGATTAAACACACTGGTGTACTTACATACAAAAAGTCCAGGCTTTGATCAACGGTTACTCATCTGTTACTAAGATGTGAAACTAACCAACCAGCTGAGTCCTACACAGGTTTATTCACGGGAAGATACAAGAAAGCAGAGAAGTGACTGACAAGTCGGTGAGAGTCCTGGTCCTCAGAGAGTCAATGGATTATGTTATGTTATGATGAGCAGATTCACTGGCACTTAAACTCCATTTAAAGCAAACTATTCCACCTCTGATGAAGCGGGGAGGAGAGGAAGAGGAGGAATTATAAGGAAGGAGAGCTGATTTGGTTCAAATATGGAGTAGCAGCAGAATTTAGATAGATAGATAGATAGATAGATAGATAGATAGATAGATAGATAGATAGATAGATAGATAGATAGATAGATA
>JBBMJY010000002.1:23485168-23496241 GCA_037833715.1 Toxotes lorentzi | reverse complement strand
TCAGCCTCAGTATTAGCCTCAGTATCAGCAGCAGTATCAGCCTCAGTATCAGCCTCAGTATTAGCCTCAGTATCAGCAGCAGTATCGGCCTCAGGACACGTATTCAGTGTCACAAACACTGTTACTTCTCACTAAGTTCTCTCATTCATCTCCAGCTTCCATGTCAAATTAGTGGGAACAGAAAACAGGAAGTTGATTGAACTGCTTCCCCTCATGTGTGACCATGACTACAATACACCTGCCCTCCCCACCAAACCTCCCCCAACAACACACACACACACACACACACACACACACACACACACACACACACACACACACACACACACACACTTGCAGAACCCACAGCTCTTCATTTACTGCCTGTTGATGTTCACTGAACCTGGACTGCAGAGCAGAGTGAAGTCAGACAAAGAGCCGAGCCGTGCGGCACGTCGGGACCTCGCCGACACCATTCACGGGCAGACAACAGAGTCTGGAGGTGGGGCTGAGACCGACCCGGTGGCGGCGGTACGGCTCGTACCTCGCTTTGTTCGTTTTCCCCTTTCCTTTTCTGATTCTCTTATACACTGTCATTGTCTGTGCCGCCCTTCTCTCTGTCTGAGAGATCGCCACAAGCTTTTTGAGTTCAGCCATTTTGTGACCCGGCTTAAAAAAAAAAAAAGAGGAAATAGGAAAAGCCTTTTCATGACTGAAGAAAAAAAAGGACAGATAAAACTTTAGGAGGGCCGCTTTGGCAGTGATCACCATGCCAACCTCTGCCAGCCCAATCCTTTTAAAGATAATGCCTCCTCCTCAGCTCCTCTGTTATCTAAAGAGTATAGGCCACCAGAGATCCTGCTGTGTGTGTGTGTGAGTGTGTGTGTTCATTGGTTAGCGCGATGACTCATGCTTCACAATGAACACTCGAGAATACAAAGAAACAGTGATTGACTCAGAGCATAATGGCTCTGGCCTTATTGATTAACGGTGAGTTCATGCAGGTGAAGCAGCATCACAAATATTTGGTTATAATGTCAGACGACAGGTTAAAGCAGGGCAACTTTATTGATTCTGTCTCAGACAATTGTCACACAAAGACTCCATCTGCACTGGAAACGCAGTCATTCCAGTCTCCTGTAAAAATACTTATATCAAGATGATGGTGCAGCAGTGATCTCTGAGTTTATCTCTATGAGGATAATGTACAGGATATTGTACAGTCAAGGCGGAGGACACGGTGGTGGATGGGTGAATGAGCGCCTCAGGTGAGTGTCATGTATTACATTAACCTGTCAGTGATGACGTTTTCCTGGTTTTATTCCACCCACCGTGTTCCAGGAACCTCAGCCTGCAGGTGATAAACATCCTGTCTGATACAACGCTGAGCTTCTGATCTGTGGCGATATTCAGAAAGATGATGGAGAATATCACAAAATATGTGAATATGTATGGGAGAGAAACGTCATGATGTATGAGCTGAATGCATGCTAATGGGCTGCATCTGAATGTTTTATACATGTTGTAAATATCACCAAATAATCTGAAGCATTTATTTTAAGTTTTAAATGGCAAATAACAAATATTCATTACTGTGCGCCTGGAGACGACAGCAGCAGAAATGCAAACATTGCAAAGTAATAATGTTATCACATGAAGTGATAACGTGCTCATGGCTACGGTCACATGATTTTTGACCTTAAACTCAGACATAGTTCAGACAAGTTCTGAGCAGAGACCAGGGTTTGAGGAGCCCTTATTGTCCAGTCATGCCTACAGTGGAGTAACTGATCTTTATGAGTGTTTGTGTGTGTATGCACGTTTGGATGGCGGACATGTTTTGTGCTTTAATGAGCTCTGTATGGACGCTAACGTGAGACTGCGAGCGCAGAGCGAAGCGTCCACACAAACTCGGTGGTCAGTTCAGCAAGCTCACAACTGGGTCAGCCGCAGAGGAGAAAATAGCTGCTGTATCACTGCTGCATTCATTTCAATCCCAGATGGAGTTGATCCACTTCACACACACACAAAGACAGAGGCAGCAAACTGCACAACAGAATCATACGGCGGCTTCAGACGCTCTAACGACAGGGATGGATAGCAAAAGTTGCAGCTGCCACCACTGAGGAAAAAGCTCTTTTCTTTCTTTTCTGGATAGATTTTCACTGCGAGAGGGCACGAATAATCACACACACAAACACATGCATTTAACAAAGTGCAAAAGCAGAAAAACATGCTACCAATCAGTGATCGAGTGCTAACGAGACGTCGGATGACTAATCAATCGGTTGTTATGACAACCTGTGATCTCCCTGTGTTCGACAGGCAGGAAAATCTGATTGGTTCTAATGAAGACAAATCAACTCAGACTGGACCAATCGCTGCCAGAACAAACTGCAAATAGGACATTGACTTCCTGTCAGAACAGTGAGATATCTGAGGAAGCAACACACACACACACACACGAGCAAACATGGACATGAATCTGAACATGTTCGTACCAGCGCACAGTGTTAGATATATATCTGTGCTCACACACAAAAATGAAAACAACACACACTGCGGTATTTCCTTCACATGTTCTCAGGTGACTTCCTTTCCTTGAGGAATGTCATTGCATACACACATAAACACAAATTACACAAACAGAACACACACAAGGCTGTCAGCTTTGACGTAGAGCTGTTGTTCCTTTCATTTTTATGTTGGGTTAAAAAAAAAAAACCCTGAGCGCTACAAATCTCCACAGAAATAAAATGAAAATCGTCTCACGGGAAATGTGGTGACGTCACTCTGAGTGTGTGTGTGCCTTTGTTTCAGTTGCTCTTCAATCAGCAGAAAAAAAAAATCCTTCCTCCATGATGGAGATAAAACTGAGTGTGAATCTGAACTATGACTGACAGCTGTCAATCTATCCAGCTGATGAGAGAGAGTGAGACCACAGCTGGAAGGACAGCTGTGGTCCACTGCCCTCCTCTGTCCTCTCTCCTGACAGAGAGAGAGACATTGTTAGAGTGAGACAGGCTAATGTCACTGAGGCTCAGCCTCTGTACAGCTAATGAGCTCAGCTAGGAAGGAGGGAAGGAGGCAGGACAGGAAAGGAGAGAGGAGAGCAGAAAGGGGGGTGTAGGAAAGAAATGAGAGGGTAGCAGGAGAGGAAAGGGAATTGGGTAAAGGAAGCAAGAGAGGAGAACAGGGAAGGAAAGGTGAGAAGAGGACGAAAGCAAAGGAAAAGAGCGAAGGTTGTTGAGTTCTGACTTTGTCGTCCTCTGGGGGAGGAAACGCTGTTCTGCTGCAGGAGAGGTGACCACCACATCAGGGACGGGCTGCATGTGTGTGTCACTATATGTTCATTTGTGTATGTCACTTTGTGTGTGTGTGTGTGTGTGTGTGCTGCCCAAGGCTCTGTCCTTGTCTCCCACAGTGACCTTTGACCTTGGACCTCTGGTCCTCAGTGATGCTGCAGCCTGCCAGCAGCATGACGGATGTCCCTGCTGCTAACCAACACTGACACTACAGAGACTGTGTGTGTGTGTGTGTGTGTGTGTGTGTGTGTGTGTGTGTGTGTGTGTGTGTGTGTGTGTGTGTCAGGCAGGTGAGTGTACAAATTTGTGTTCTATATTACTGTATATAGTAAATGTACAGAAGGTACAGCTACCAGGTGTGAGGTGCAGAAAGCTTTCCAAAGTTATTCCAGTATAAAGTTCTTAGTTCTTATTAGAGCTAACGTCAAACTGTGAAAGGGAACGGCCTTTTGAATAACTGTGTATGTGATGAAATCCTTTGTCCTGAGCTAACTAAACTGAAAACAGAAAAAAAACATGTCTCATGGTGAAGCACAGTGACAGTCACTGAAATACTAAAACAAGTGGAGAGGAGTCATTAAGTCAGCTCCCTGTCTCAATCACATCTATCAGTCAGTTAACATTAGTCATCGTCCTCATCATTTATGACCAAGTAAGACTTCAGCTGAGTGTGTTGAGCTGAGTCACAGTTCGGTTTCAGAGGTTTCACGTAGAGACGAGAGGAAACTGAACTTATTATACACGGACTAAAAAAATGTGTCCCATGTGAAACTAAATTCTTGTTTGTACGATGTTACATACATTTCTATATAAACCATACACACACTCTGTCAGTGTGTTTCAGCTGTGAGTCTTTGACTGCATCAGGTTATAAATAACAGCAGGCAGCAGAGGCACAGGAAGGAGGCGACACTTTCCTACGCTGCAGCACGAAGGACGGAATGATCAGTTCATGGATTAGGTCAGTTTGTTTAAAGACCTCTGATGGACCGCCGACATGTCCGGGTAGGAACCATTCTCACCCAGTGCATGCTGGGAGAGTATCCAGGCCCTTCAGCCATGAACAGGAAGATAAACAGGACGGACGGACAGGTGTCATATGTTCAGCAGATCACATGATGCTGCAGCTGATTCTCAAAACAACAGATTCAGTGTGTGTGTGAGTGTGTGTGTATGTGTGTGAGTGTGTGTGTGTGTGGGTTGGGTTTCATTTTCAGGATGAGCAGCCAAATCTGTAACAGATGGTCTGATCCAGGATGAGCCCAGCGCCTCCTGCTGGCAGACGAGCTGCAAGAGGGAAAACACAAACTCTGGACTCAAACCCTGGAAAACTCTCCTTCCTCCTTCCTCCTCCTCCTTCCTCCTTCCTCCGCTTCATATCTTTCTTCCTCTCCTTTTCCTGCTAACTGTCATAATTCTCCACACCCCTCTCCTCCCCACCACCTCTACCTCCTTTTTGCTTCTTGTCATTTCCTTGCTTTTTACATCCTTCCTTTTCCTTCTCCTCCAGACCTCATCTTCATCTCCCTCTTCTTCACCATCCTCCTGCTGTCTATTCTGTTTTTGATTCCCTCTCTAACTGACTCCTCATCCATCTCCTTTGCTTCCCTCTCCTCCTCTGGGACCTCCTATCCTAGTACATGAAGCTCTGTGCTGGTTCTGAGGATTTTCTGGAGCCGAGGCCATGAAAGCTGTGGCCTTCGGCTGGAAGCTCAACGAACGCGCTCAGAATCACCAAACGCCGCCATGTTGTTGAGGTGCTGAAATGTTAACATGCAGCGTCTGCAGTCTCACTGCTCCAGTCCTGATGCTGGTCAGGGCTCAAGACCGGGACATGAACTCTGCTGGTTCCCTTCCTCTGTTCATCAGTCCTACACACAAGCACTATCACACACTGAACACATTACATATCTAAAAAGTCACATTCAGACGAGTGGCAGCTGTTATAGCAGCAGATGGTGTTGGAATCATGTGTTTATCCAACACACAAAAGTGTAATACTCCTCTGTCCGCATACTTTCGGCCATCGGTGCAGCTGATTCTAGGCTTTGCTGCAAAGCACTGCAGCTTCTGCTGAGTGTCTCTGCTCCCATCGATTTCTTTCTTTTTATATCTGAAAATCTGAAAACTCAGTGCTGGAGGGAAGTGAGCATGCTCAGAGCAGCGGAAGGAGCGGCAAACAAGCTGCGTCTCCTCCACCACTGTCCCAGAATTCAGCTGGGCAGCTCCGCCGGCATCTGAAGTCTACTCAAAGGTGATTTAGTACTGTGCCTCCACAAAGTTGGGGCACTCACATGAGAGAGATTAAAAAAGTGTCAAGTCAAGATATCCCGACAAAATCACTGGATCCTGTTTTTCTAAACAGAATCTCTCCTTAGAAAACGTCTGGTCTCGGTGTCTCCTGGACTTCACGCCCACAGTTTGTTCTAAATTTGTAGTTTCTAAACCCTCTGTCGACAACATAAGGATTATTATTAAATAAGCAGAGTGTTTAAAGTAGTGTCGGCGTCACAGGGTGACATACCGGGCCCTGGATATTTTTATGCACCTGTCCTTTAATGTTTTATTGGTGTTGATGGAATAAATGACTTACTGATTAACTGCTTCACTGTATTTACACAGTAGCAGCGCACAGAGAAGAAACTCCTCTGTTCCTGATCTGAACCTTGATGCAGATCACAGCTCCAGTCTGTTCTGATTCCTGTACCACCACCCCACCCTTCTGTAACCACCACCATCCTCCCTCCAACCCACGTTAATGAAAGACATGTGGTGGAGGCATAATGCTATTGTCTGGTAAATCTGCTTAGGGATCGGGGTGGGGGGGTGGCAGGGATCTGGCTGTTGTGTGGGTGGACAAGCAGATCATCTGCTGAGGATGACGGCTTAATCCAATCACAGCGAGCGGATCACAGGAAGCCGATTCACCGTATAGCTGCTGGCCCGACAGTCTCGCAGAGCGGACCTGGATCCATCCGTGTGTCTGTCCCCGCTGCTTTGAATTCAACAGGATGTCTCAGCAGGACTTGTTGAATTCAGTTGTGCCTATTTATGGATGACCGTGACGGACAGATTCAAAAGCACACTGACCTCTCACTTCAGCAAATGTCCATTAAAGGAAAACCACAGCGTTCTACTTTCCATTTAGTACATTTCCCTTTGCTTTAATGTTATTTCTGACAGTCCCCACATGCTTACAGGACGATTGAAGATGTTTTAAATCAGTTTAGCCAGACCTCTCAGGTTGATTCAGTCCAATTCAGCTGCAAACAGCAGAGAAAGGAACTGGATGTTCCATCAGAGAAGAAGAAATCAGGTTGAAGAGCAGAGCTGAAGGCTTCTGTCTACCCTCTGCTTTCACACATCAAGTACCTGATAATGTGATAAATTACTGAAGTGCTGTGAAAAGGAAGAGAGAGGGATGTTTTTGTTTCATTTCACAGGTAAAATCTTAACAATGTCAGTGTTTCAGCCTATTAACTACAAACAGTCTCCCCTTTATTTGACTTCTGAGCATTTTCCAAATCATTCCCGCTTTTACATGAAGAGATTGGTTCATTTCTGTGGAAACCCGGAACCCATTTCCTCTCTCTTATTTTGAAAATTTTCAATAAACTGTCACACATGCATGAGCCTGAAAGGATGCTGTCGGACTCAGCAAATGTATCTGCAGTTTGCAAACGACAGTCATTTGTGAAACTTGATGCTCTGATCTTTGTCTCTGTGAAACGGGTCGCAGAGAAATTTCCTCCAGACAGAGAATCCATCACTGGGAAAATCAGGTCCACCGACATTACTGTCAGTCTGACAGTGCTGCCTCATAGTGCAGTTGTAAGTGTTACACTAAGAGCAGATTTCAGTCTGTTGGAGATGTTACAGATATTTTCTGTGGCAGATTTCTGCAGACTGACTCTGCTCTGGGTTTGAATGGAGATTATTTTATCATGGATGAATCTACCCTCAGGACCAGCATGTCAGCCGGCTGGTGTTATTCTATACACATACACATATTTCATATATTCAGTGGTGGATTCATCCACTTTTAGTAAATATTAATAATAATGTAAGACTGATTCCAAAGTGTCCATTTCATCAGGAATGGCACAGGTGAATGATAAACCAGAGAGCGTCCTAACCTTCACTGTCTCCGAATCTTTTACCTCCCGACCTCTGTTTGATCCATTGTTTAACACCGGAGTGTGAATGAACAGAGCTGTTAAATCAGCAGAGAAGACAGAATAAGCTGAATGTACTCTGGCAAAAATACATGAACACACACACACACACACACACGGACAGGAGTCGAGGCCGTCTGAGCTGCTCTGAGGTGAAAGCAGAAATCAATACAACACAGAAACATTTCAGAATCCAATATACAACTACTTCAAAGAGGAGGAGGAGGAGGAGGAGGAAGAGGAAGGGAAGAGAGAGGAGTGGGAGGAACAGGGGAGGCAGATGAATAAACACAAATGTAAAGGCTTCCTCTGACATGTGTCCTGCTTCACTCTGAAAAGCCTCCGTTATCTGTGCCTGCTCGCTTCTCGGCCAGAGACTGAGCCCCTCCCAGATCACACTGGACAACATGGGGAACACCTGGACAGGTAACAGGTCAATTAACCACCTACGGCAAGTCAGAAGCACCAGTTCACCTAAGCGACATGTCTCAGGACAGTCTGACTGTCTACCAGAAGAAGTGAAGTAGTCTGATGCATAAGAAATCTGAATTTTACTTTGACACAATAAGTAAGAAGTCGGTGACACATCAGCTTTACTCAGGTGTCCGTGAGTCAGGAACAGCAGGAGGACAAACTGTCTTCTCCAGGCTCAGAAACACATATTTACTGAACACAGAGAGTTTGCAGTGGGCTCCACGAGGAGAGGACATGTCAGAAAATGTTCTGTACTTATTGACTGACTGGTTTTTCTCAGTCCTCAGCAGCTCAGTGTGTCCACAGTGAAACATACTAATGAAAAATCAGAGGAGCACCGAGGCAATAAGGATTTATCTTCTGGGCATATCTTTACCACATTTCATCCTAGAGCTGTTGGGAAATTTCAGGATGGACCGAAGTTGTGGACCCAACGTTGGAAAAGAAATAGAGAAAAATAAATTAAAGCACTTATTGTCTACAGAATGACACAGCCTTTCCTGCTGCTCTTTTCTTTTCCTTTTTTTCAGTTTCCTCTTCTTGTGCAGCAGTCAGTAAGCTGCTTGTAGCACAAATCACATTTTAATTAGCTCGATCCCGGCTAACGATCTCCTCCTCCCGGATTACCTGCCAGCGTCCGTCTAATCCCTCCGTCCTCAGTCTCTCCTCCCTTCCTACAAACCTCCCCTCCCTCCTCCTCCCTCTTTCTGACCTCCCAAGTGCTTGCTCATGGGGAATGTTGGATCCTGTTTTTCATCTCTCTCTCATCAAATGCAGGTTTATCTCGTCATGACTCAGCTTCAGATTCACATATTTCTATCTTTTCCATGCTGCTGTGATGTTTTACATTCTGAATACACCCAGACATTTTCACACTCCACATATTTCATATCTTTTGTGTATTTTCCTATCGTACGCAGCTTTCCTTCCATTTGCTTGGATGCTGGTTTTTGTCAAATTCTAATAAAGCTGCTCTGTATTTTTTTCATTTCCTTTTTTTTTGTTGGTTTCATACTCTCGTCTGTTTCATTTGTTGTGCAGCGCTCACAGTGATAAGATGAAACTTTTATAGATTAAGTAGAAAGTGATGTAGAGACTCTTTCAGCTGTTGCGGTGAACTAACAGCCTGAACTGGTCTGAGAAAAGAAAGGAAGTGTCATCTAAAGCCGCAACACTCAACTGACCTCAGACCAGCTTTTAACAACCCTCTGAGATCTCTGAGCAGAAAGAACATGAAGATAAATTCACTGATTAACAGCCTCACAAACGTCAGCGTGGATCAGAGTGACCTCCACTTTACATCAGACTGTACACTGCACCTTTCAAACACATCAGGAAAGAAGTCAGAGGCCGTTAATGAGAGTTAATAAGTTCACACACACCACGACTCCATGGAACTAAATCCATACTGGACGATTCTGTGCCTCACAGTTTACATCCAGTGTTCAGTGTGAGAGGACTTCCCCCCAAACCACAACAAACACATGAATGAGCATGAACCGTCAAATATCCTACATTTTTAAAACACTTAGAGCATCTGCATTAACGAATGGTTTGTATTTCTGCTCTTAATGTGTAAAACAATGAAATGTTGTGATCTGTTCTTTAACCTACACATATATGAAATATATATCTGCACAGAGACTCCTTAGCTCTTGGACACTTTGAAAAACTTTGCTTTAATAACTTGAAATGTCAGACCACATGGGCTTCGCTCCTGCAATATCTTGAAATAAGGTGAATGTGTGAGTTTCTTATCCATACTTCAGGCCATTCGATGTTTACAGAGTGAAATATCTGAACAGTTTTTTATGGCTGCATTATTCCTTCAGATGAAAACATGCTCGATGTCTCGAGCAACTTGTTAGACACATTTCCTCAAAATTCAGTCATGAAATATTTGGCATCACAGGAAACTTTGACATCTCCAGTAAAGTTTGTTATAAAGTTCTGTGGGTTTGAACAAAGTATGGACAAACAACTTGATTTGTAAAGACGGGGGTCTGGAAGTGCAGGCAATAAAAGACAAAACAGTTGTTGCGTTGATGTTGACATGGAAGGGAGGGACCAACTCCTCCTCCTCCTCCTCCTCCTCCTCCCCCTCCTCCTGCTGTGTTGGAGGCAGGACAGGGGGAAACCTTATTAACTTAGGAAGGATCGTTACGTTAATACCTGGGAAATAAGTGGATTAGCAGGGGGTCACCGTGGATTAGCCATCGGTTTTTGTTCAATCCTGACATCTCCCTTCCCCAAAACCCCATAATCTCGTCTAAATCCTTTAAAGCAAAGGCTCGGGGCCAAATGGGGCCCAGACATCGTTCCACTGTCGACTTCCTGGATGGCGAAGGAGGCCGCCTTGAAGAAAAAGCCATCTCCTGCATTTGTCACAGATCTTTATTCTCGTCCGTTTGCCTCTGTCGCTCCACTTCACTGTGACCTCCCTCCTCCGCCACCATCCCTCTGCTCTTTGTCTGCTCTCGTCTCCCTCTGTCACCTCACAATACAACAGCAACATCAAAGCTTGTGTTGCCATGACAACAGCCCTGAGCGAGCCCCTTCCAGACCTCCATCCCTGCTGCCCTCCATTCACACTGGCTTCCCTAATTGGCTGGATCAGCCGATGGACACCGAGGAAGAGGCGGACCCCCCTTTGCCCACCGCACAGTGAGGTTACCTGGTGGATGAATATGAATAAGGTGCTCATATGGACCCTCTTTCATCGCCGCTCAGCTTCAGCTCTCAGGTCAAACGCCTCAGAGCGACGAAGACCACGTCACAGAAACGGCCAGGAGAGAAAAAATCAGTTGGTTTGAATCGTGTACGACAGACAGAGGACGCATCATGTTACGAAACATGGCTGTGACAGCATCCATCATCTTTGAGCAACAGGTGCTACACAGAACCAGGGCCCCAGGTGCATTATGGGCAGTCAAAAGCATCCTTTAAAGGAATAGTTTTAAGCTGTCTCTGAAAACATTTCCACTGACCAACTTAACACCCAATCAGTTTTATACCATCAATCCATTCACCTGTCGGTGGATGTAAACGTAGCACATCTTTGCTGTGCTAACAGCAGTGCTAACAGCAGTGCTAACAGCAGTGCTAACAGCAGTGCTAACAGCAGTGCTAACAGCAGTGCT
>JBBMJY010000002.1:23474000-23484922 GCA_037833715.1 Toxotes lorentzi | reverse complement strand
TATACACAGAGTGGATGCATTTATTAAAATAAAAAAGAAAAAGAAAGAGAATCAGGTTGAATCTGAGACTGAGGGTTCTTACGGTGTGGTTTGGTAATTCTGAGATATCTGCTGCTGCCATTATTGTTTTGAAGATCTCCTGTGAAGAAAAGCAGCATGAGACTATAATTTACAGCAGGACTGCACAATTATGGCTGTATGGCAGTGGCAGTTTCACAGTGGTGAGAATAAGTTGGTGTTTATCTGGAAGAAAACAACTCTCATGTAAATCTGCCAAAAGGGAAGATTCTTCTCCTGGTGTCTGCTGACTGACTGGGACAGAAGTAATGTGCAGCCTTGTATTTTAGCGTGGATGAAATATTCAAATTTATGAGGAAAAGAAAATAAAACCACAATGGACTGAAAACTGAAAATACTGCCTTAAAAGCTTGAATTCAGCTTGAATGTTTCTGTTTCCTCTCTCAGTTCTTATTGCTGTAGACGTACAGTACATCGCCCTAAACCACGTGGCGTAGATTTTTGACATAGCGTTGTCTGGGACTATTGACTGAGGGCTTCATGTTCAGTTTAGAGACATTACCTATGGCATCTAAGCACTTTCAGTGCCTTCCAGTTTCTTTCAGTGATTCAAACAGGTCTGACGGTTTACAAATCAGAGCTCTGAAGGTGGGATTAAGAATGAAGACATCATCTTATCATCTTCTTGTGCCAGAATCAGAAAAACAGTAACAGAATTACATCCATTAAAAACAACAGCGATGATGAAACAGTTCTTTCGACTTACGGTCGACCTACAGAAAGAACAACCTCTTACGACGACACATTTCTTCTATCAACACGTAGGACCGATATGTCGGCCACTGAGAGCTAAGAGCAAAACATTTACACAACAATAACACAAACAGCAACACAGGAACCTGCACACTACAAACCACTAAACTGTCTCAGTTGTTCCTTTGGTCCAGGCAGGCTGAGACCCAGAACCTTCCCTCTGAGAGGAATCAGCTGCACCTTCTATGTTTCAGCTGTGTTAAAGTGTTTTATAATCCAGTGAGGGGTGGGCTGTGATATGGCATGACACTTCAATAACATTCATTTCATTCGCCAGACTGTGCTGATACATCAGGGAGAATACTTTCCAGTTTCCTTTTTGAATAGTATAACTTCTGCAATACCTTAAATTCAGTGGAGCTCTGTCTAACATTTATGAAGCCAGTGTGGATGTAATGCAAAGTGACTGCAGATAAATGTAGCTGGGTTAAACAAAAAAAAAAAAAATGTAGTGAAGGAAATGATTCCCACAAAACAGAAACTTTAACAAAAACCCAAACTACACTAACAGTTCTTGAGTAAGAGTACTCTGTGGAAGCTTCTAAAGCCTGCCCCTGACCCACAGCAGCAGTTAGCACTAATTCTGCTAATTCAGAGCAACCGGTAACCTTCATCAATCAGCAGCATGTTGAGCGACAGGTCAGGAAATGCTCGACTATGTCCCCGGTTTCATGGTTAATGAGAAACAATATCGGTTTAGGAGAGCGGGTCCACTCTGTGATTTGCTGCTAAGCTGCTCATTAATTACTGAGAGCATTAATCTGCAGAGCTTAATAGGCGATCAAGGCTATAACGTGAAGCAGCTGCATGTGACCGGCACACACCTTAAGCCTCTGTTAATCTACGAGCACAGAGCCCGCCTCCACCCGCTTTAATTCTGACAGAGAAGTTTTCAGTTAAAAGATTAATCGACTGAACGACGGCACGAGCTCTTCAACTGGCCTGAAATGTAACTGAGTACTTTTACTTGTAGTACTAGTAGTAACTCGAGTACTCTGCTTGCTTCTCTCCTGCCTCTGTAAGTGATATATGGCTTTATTGGCTTCATTTGTAAAACACACAAATCACTCAGTTAATTGAGACTGAGATTGAAAACATACAAAACATGATCACTTCACCCCAAAACATCATGTATTGTTACAGATTACACTATTAAACAGCATATAAACTAGTTAAATTAGCTCCACTTCAGCCACCTGCAATAGTAAAATGCTGCTCACATGCATCACTAATAATAATCTAATAATCCAACAATTTTTTTCTGCTGTTAATAGTTTAAAATCCCAGTGTCACCATATATACAAATATACAAACCAGTTATTAAATAGTCACAGGTGGGGTTTGTGCTTTTATGCTTTTATCAGTTCTCTATCTCTTAAACTAATTCTGACTCTTTGATTGTAGAACCACCATTTTATTTTAGTTAAACATGCTGAGACTGTTCTTTCTCAATAAGCACCTTTACTTTTGATACTTAACTACATTTTGTTGAAATACTTCTGTACCTTTAATCAAAAAACTTTATGAAAGCACAACCTTTTCTTGCAGTGCAGTAGTGTGACACTGAGGTAAATTAAGTTTTAAGTAAAGGATGTGAGTTGTTTGCCGGCGCTGCAGAGGAGAAATATTTTAGATCGTGTCTTAAAACTGACATTTATACAAAGGCCTTCGTGTAGGGTTTTCATATGTACTTCTCTTTTATATTTCTCTTTAGTTTACCTTCAGTATGTTTTGCTGCTCACTTTATTTGATGCCTTTTTTTCTTCTAGAACCACAGCTTTATTTATTTGGCATTGTAAATCACTTTGTAAGTGTTTTTTGAAAAGTGATGCAGAAACTTTGTTATGATTGTCTTTATGTGTGTATGTCACTCTGTGAGTGTGTGTGTGTGGGCGTCAGGTAACTTGCCCCCTACACCCCTAACTGTCTCTCTGTTTCCATGGTAATCCATTCCCACTGAGGACAACAGCAGGACATCAGAAAAACAAAGTTAGACACACCAGGGAGCCTGCAGTGTGTGTGTGTGTGTGTGTGTGTGTGTGTGTGTGTGTGTCTGTGTAGACCTGTTTACCTGATGTAAACTCTCCCCCATTAACACTGTGACATCACCTCACCACACACACATGCAACTTCAGCCGGCCTCTGTTCATTAGTTCCCATGATGTAACACCAACCTAGCAACCAGCCCTGTGGCTAACTCCCCCGCTGCTTCCACGCTCTCATTGGACAGGTTCCCGGGGGTCACGGCCCCGCGCTGGTCCCCCCGCCGCTCGGCCATCTGTCCTGGAGACGCCGCCATGATGCAGGCAGAGCCCACCGGGAACAGCTGCCGGCACTAACGGAGGCGGCTAACCAGAGCCAGGACCCGGCGGGAGGCGGCTTTAGCCGAGCCGCTTTTAGCTCGCTCGGTTCTGAAGCAGGCAGCCGCATCCTGCTCAGAGCGGACGGCCGAGCGGTGACTTCGATCTCAGAGATAATCTCACAAGTGTCGACGTTTGATGACAGCGATTTCACAAGTGTTTTTTTTTTTTTATGATTCATAGATTCAAAGTTAAGATGGTGGGAAAGGGAAATATGTGATATCAAAACAAACATGATCGGAAGAAGAGAAACAAACTTGAGTTTATTCAGTGGCAAATATGAACTAAGCTACTGTACAAAATCTGTGTGGCTGTAAGCGATAGACAAAATATATATAGTGTGTATAACTAATGTTGGTATTGGTATAGTTGGGTATTTGTCCAAAAATGTGTGGTCACCTGAACATTACACCTCTTTCCACCAGATGTTGAACCTGCAGGGACTTACCATGGTACTCGGGGCTGAGGTCTGCGAGGTGTGCAGATCACTCAGGAAACAGCCTCCCTAAAACTGTTACCCAAATTATGAAAGAACACTGATGCCTGAAGCCTTGTCCACTGTAGCCTTTTGCCAGTATGTATGTGGAAAGGTGTGTCCACATACTTTTGGCCATATACTGCATGTTATGTCCCTGTCAGTTTTCACTGAAGGATCTATTTCGTTTTAACATAATCGCACCAAAACAAATTTGCCATATGTAGATTAGACGAGTGACATGAGTTCATCACACTGAACTCTAATAAAAACTGGGATTCTGGGAGTCATAGTCGTGCATGTCGTACTGAACATGGAACCACGCACAAGGCTCCTCATCGCCTTGGATGATTTTCAGAAAGCCGATGAACTGAATGAATTTCACCTCAGGTCTGAGACTCAGGATTTCACTCTGCACTCATTTCATGTGATTCTGGTACCAGGTCTGTTGTGGACCGACACAAGGTCCTGTCACTCTTCTTTGGGGTAAATGCCAAAAAGTCTACAGGCCCAGACAGCATCCCGCTTTTCTGCTGAGGGCTTGTGCAGTGGAGCTGACTCCAGCATGGTGTCAGTCACTGGATGCATGCACTGTCCCTGCCCTCTGGAAAAACACTGGAACACCAACACCAAAAACACCAGTACCTAAGAGACCCTGTCCACCTGACAGCAATGATTACAGGCCGATAGCTTAAACTTCAACTGTGATGAAATGCTTGGAAACATGGTTTCCTCACTCGAAATATAAAGCTAAACATTACCTCCAAAATTCTGACAGACAGAAGGACACTGATGAATAACCAAACAGCATCACCTGTCTGAGTCTTCAGCATCTGGAAGACATCTCTGACCCCAGATCAGTCAGTACAGGCTCAGAGTGTATGGGATTGATCAAAACTGTGCGTATCTGTGCTACCAGGCCTGTTCAGGTAAGCGTACAGGTATGATAACCTCTCTGGTACAGTTAAAACCTAGACTTGCTTCAAACTGCCATGGAGTTCATAGGGAAGAGAACAGTTGGGCAATGTGTTGTCTTCAGTTGTGCATATAAACTGACGACACTTGAATGTATGTACATAAGAATGCGAGTATGTGGTTTACCTGTCACCTGTCTATGTAAAACAGAGAATGATAGTAGTGATAGAGTATCTTGTATCATGGTGTATCCATAGCGGTACAGTAGATGCTGCTGAACTGACAAGACATCATAGCATCTACAAAACAGAAACCTGAATACTAAATGGAGATTGTAATGGACATCACCTATAAGTTACAATTGGTGATGTCCAGAGGACTGATAACGGATCAGTATCATCATATCATGGCTGAAAATTGAATACATGCCTTTGTGGTTTTCTTTTTTTTTTGGCTCTGCAGGAAGGACTTTTATATTTCAAGAGCTTTTATATTTCATGCCAATAAAGAAAACTCGGGCTGACAGAAAGGACAGTTTGACAGTTTATTCAAGCTCCAGTTTAAGAGCCAAGAAGCTCAAACTCTGAGGAGAATACAGAGCAGTTCACAGTGCTGAATATTCATGATTATAGCTACACGTGTCTTCTAAAGCTACTATTTGTTAAAGGTTATATGTCAGCAAATAAACCAATAACTGAGGTACAGACATTTGAAGAAAATGTGAACAGTTCACCTTCAGATGACAGAAGCCTATTATTTATTCAAGTCTCAGCATTCAGTCTTATCTGGGAGATAAGGACAGAGTTATTATGTTGCTCATAAATAAGAGAGTCTACAACTGATGGAAATAGCTAAAGTAAAAATATAGTCCTGATATCCACACTCTTTGCTCGCAAACATGTGAGAACTAAACTGATCTGATGTCATTAGCAAAATGAAGCTGAATAATTTGTGGTGCTTTCAAGAAAAATATAAACCACTTAACACTTTCAAAACCCAAAACAGTGACTAAACTTCACTCCTCTGCCTCTGAAATGGAAATAAGAGGTATTAGCATCAAGTTTACCATCGCCAAGGACCTCTTCAGCCTTAAAATGACCCGCTGAACCTTCAGAAGAACCTTCTTGCTGCATCCTAAAAGGTCCCTGGGTTTTTACCAATGACTTTTGACCCCTTTGAACTTCCCAAAGGAACCCTGGACCAACCTCAAAGAGGTCTGGAAGTTCCTTATCGAGGCCTAGAACTTGATGACCCCTGTGATGTTCAGTAACTCATGGACCTTCTTCAGTAACCCTGGAAACCTCTTCAACCTCTTGTGACGTCTCTGGTCTGTTTAGTAAAGAGCTTTCCAGAAGGGGAAAAATGAAGATGGGCAATAGAAGAGAAGGACGTGGCAATGACTGTATACAAATAACCTCATCTGCTCAGTGATGAACATACATGCCACTTGGTACCTCTGTGGGGACGCCACATTGTTTTCCTTGAGTGTTCATGGTAGCCCTGGGAAATCTCTAAGTGAGCCCGAAACACTGTAAATGATGCCTATAAGCTTCTTAAAGGCATAAAATACTTCAAGGAGCAGCTGGAACACATAAGTGACCCATAGAACCCTTCTAGTGTTTTCCATAATCCCCTCAATCTCATTTGATTACCTTGTGACCTTTTACTTTGAGACCTGGATCCCTCATAAATACCCCTGGTAGCTCCTAGGGCCTGTAAGTTTTCCCTGAAACCTCTTCAGTGATTCCTGAACCATCACTATCCCCTGAAACTAAATTACACCGCTGAGCGACTCTTTGAACACCTGTAAAGTTATGAAGATCTCCTGAAACCTGTTAAGTTGACCCTGTGAACCAAGTAAGTTACAGGGCAAACATTCTTAAAGACCTCTACAACTTCCTGTAAGACTCTTGACTTGTGATTCTGAAAAGTTCGTAATGACTACGATGTCTGTGACATTACCAATGAGCCTTGAAACCTTGAAGTGACTCCCAGAACCTCTGATATTACATTTGAAACATCCCTAAAGACATCTAGTACCTCCCAGAGGAAATCTATGACCCTTGGGGGAGTTACCCCAGTGTGTCCTGGAACATTGTAAACTACACCTGACAGGACTCTGTGGAATATCCCTGGAACCTCTATGTGACTCCAAGAACCCTTGTAAGGTTCTGAACAAACCCCGGAACACTGTAAACTACACCCTGGAGAGACAAATCCCTGGAACTTCTAATTGACTCCTAGAACCCCTGCAATGTTCTCAAATACCCCTAGAACATTGAAGACTACACCTGGAACCTTCTCAATGACCCCTGAGTATCGCCACAAGGAAGTCCAGCAGATCTGAGTTTAATAGAAAAAAGAAAAACACTGGTTTGGTGTAGAGAGTATACACACACACACACTCACACAAACTCACACACACTATCTATATCTCACTACAGCACCGGCAAAATAATCCAATCACGGACACACCACAGTGTGTGTGTGCTGCAGCTCTCTGCATCCTTGCTGTACATCAGTCGAATGCTGGCCGAGCTCTGATTTAGTACTGCCAAATAAGAAAAACACACACACACACCTCCTTGTGTAGTGTACAGCGGCCACCACAGATAAGCTCAAATAAACAACAGACCTGGAAAAATAAATTCACCTCCCTCCCTCCCTCTCTCCCACTCTCCCTGGGGACAAGAGAGGACATCCAAAGAACACCGCCTGTTACTATAAAGCTTCTTGACATCACACACACAAACACACACCACACACACTCAGCGATACAAATAAGAAACATAGAGGGAGGTATGGTTCCACAGGGAGGAATCACCTCTTCTATCGCTCCACACACTCCTTTTATCTACTGGTTAATGAGGAGCAGATACACACACACTGAAGCAGCCACATACATACACACACACACATCCTCAGGACTATGGTTTCGTCAGACCGTCTCTCAGCGAGTGTCCCACTTCTAAAACTATGGACCGCTGCTTACATCATTATGTAACGCCATGAGTGTGTGTGTTGTTCAGCCCAGAAAGCTTTTAACACTCAGCCTCTTTCCTCAGCATGAAACAGTGTAACACTACAGGATCTAATGAGTGTGTGCACGTAGAGACAGTGAGTGAGTGTGTGTGTGTGTGTGTGTGTCCAACACATGCATCATGCATCTTTACTCAGTTAATGGGGTTTTTGCAAAGTAAGCAGTTGCCAAAACAGGAAATGGACAGTCCCGTGTTGATGCTGCAAATACACGATGATCAGTCACAGAACCTGTGACCCAGTGGACCTGTAACCTCTCTGAGAACTCTGTGTGGCACCACCAAACCAAATTACTGATCTCTAGAAACTCCTTGGGGAACCATTAAACCTCTTCAAGGAATCATAGAATATTGCCAGTTAACCAAAGAACTTCCTAAATGAGCTCTGGACTATATGAAGGATTCACTGAACCTTTCCAACAAACTGGGACCCCTCCACTTACACTCCTCTTTACTGACCCAAAGAACCTTCTCAGTCCTCTGCAGTTACTTATAAATCATCTAAAGGGCTCAGGTTACCCCTCAAAAGCCCTTGGAACCACATCAGAAACCATTCAAATACCCTTGGTCCCTCTCAATAACCTGTGCTGCATCTATAGTGCAAAACTCTGGTAACCTACTTAAAACCCCTGGAAACTCAAGAATCCTTTAACCTCTCACAGGGGAAATGCTGCTCACTGAACCCCGATGCCTCCTAAAGGACTCAGAGACTTCCTGAGAAATCCTGAATGAACCCTTAACAAAGTGACATTGAACTCTAGGAACTCCTCAATGAGCCAAGAAACCAAATCAGTGAACCCTGAAACCTCTTAAATGACCCTTGGACTTCCTTAGAAGTTAGAACCTTCTGGGTGAACACCTAGACGTCCTCAAGGAACCGCAGACTCAGTGACTGCTAACCCCACCTCTTAAACTCCCACAGATTCTGTCCATCTGTGAGACCTCCTCAAAACACCCCACCTCCTTAAAAACATCTGGAACCCCCTTAAATAGCTCACCCAATGGCCTTTGACACTTTTCCGATGTCGTTTCACTCACACTTGTGTATTTGTAGTGTGATTTTTAACTGACTATTTTTGATAACATTCGTATTTTAGTGCAATTATAGTTACTGTGGTACTTGTTAGAGTAATATCGGTGCCTCAGTGCTTCATTAATGTGAAACATGAAGAGTTTATTTTTATTGGAGAACTGCTACAAGCTGCTGAACACCGAGTGCTGCTGGAAATATCTTAAGCTTTGGACATGGAGGCTTCACAAGTTTGAGAAAAAACTAAAAATAATGTGCATGAGAGTTTCCAGAGAATATAGTTCTGTCCTGGGAGTTTCTGACAGGCTGGAGGAGAACCGCTGGCCCCCATCATCACCAGCTAGAGAGAGGAAAAAGAGAAGAAGAACGGGAGGACGGTGGAGGAGGAAAGAGGGAGGGGGGTGAGAAAAGAAGGGAGTGAGGATCCCTGAGGAGGAGTGAGAGGAGTCAGAGAGCAGAGGCCTCTTGTAGAGGAGGGGGGAGGAGGAGACAGATGGAGGCGATGCGCTTCACTGAGGAGAACACATGACTTCCTCGACTCTCTTTCTTCCTTCCCTCCTTCCCGTGATCTCCTCTTTCTTTTTCTCTCGCCTGAAAACTAAACTCTCTCATCAAATTCACATCAGTTATCAGTTTTTCATTCCCCATCATTCAAACGCAGACACATTCTCACAGCCTTTAAGCCTGTTTTTCACAGATCCTACGAAAACCACTAAAAGTGTTAACTTCGTGGATTTGAAACGTCCGAATTTACATCCTCATGTTTAAAAAAGTTCTCACATATTTTTATGGTTTAAGGATTTGTTGAAGGTGCTAAAACGATTTTCCACAAAAAAGTATGTATATAAAAAAAGTACAGTGCAGTCGTCATGTGCCTCCCTCCCTCCCTCCCTCACTCATTCATTCATATACAATAGGATTCTTTTGAGCAGTGATTCAACAATCTTTGCATTTTAATTTTATTTTAATTGCTGTTGTGTGCCAAGTTTTACTCTACATTTGTTCTACATTTCATAAAGTTTTTTTTCCCCAATCATCAAACTAAGTCTATACTGATCGTTTATGTTTGACAAGGATGTTTAGAATTTCACTGCTGATGATGGTTTACAGGTTCGTGTGATGAATCACTGAATCACTGAACTGCAGGTATGCAAGTATCCATCCATCCATTTTCTACCGCTCAATCCGTCAGGGTCGCGGGGAGCTGGAGCCTATCCCAGCTGACTACGGGCGAGAGGCGGGGTACACCCTGGACTGATCGCCAGTCAATCACAGGGCTGACACACAAAGACAGACAACCACACACACTCACACCTATGGGCAATTTAGAGTAGCCAATTAACCTAACCCGTGCCGCCCCACCGTGCCGCCCTGGTATGCAAGTATATTTATTTAATGTTTATTCCCATAGGAATATCAGCATTTATAGTCTAAGCTATAAAACACACAAAACTCAACATCAAAACACACACAAAACAACATAAGAGACAAACAATTAACTAATGATGAAATTATGCAAAATAATTACCATAATATTCAGCATTCATTCGTGACTACATGTCTGTTTCCTCTTTAAAATCTGCTTCAGCTTGAGTTTTAACAGTTCACTAAGGTTGAGTCTATGTCCACGGATTTCCAGAGGAGTGGGAATCAGGCATGTCCACAAAATTCCACAATTACAGGAAATACATATGCACTGATTCATAAACCTGACAAACTGTGAAAATACATATTTCTGTTTGTGTATACACAGAGTTTTAGATGTGAATACAGTCTGAGTTTTATGAATGTGGCATGTTTCACATTACATATTTCCGTAACGTGCAATCACGAAGCCATGATATCTATTTTCATTTAAATTAGTATGAATTCCCTGTGAGAGCACACTCATCTAACCCGTAATACATGTTAGCAGACGAGTAACTGCAGCATCAGAGGAGCTGACGTCACCGCGCATACTGAACCTTTTCTGTTTCCACAGTTTTATCTTGAAGTCAAAGTGGTGGCTGATTAAGAGCCAAGACAGAAAATCTCAATGATGTGTGTGTGTGTGTGCGTGTGTGTGTGTGTGTGTGTGTGTTGTGCAGCAATTACTTCAGCTCTCAGACTGATGCAATCAGCAGATAAATAGGCTGAGTGTGTGTGTGTCTGTGTGTGTGTGTGTGTGTACAGTATGTTTGCATGTGGTTTCATCTGGGGAGATGAGAACACCCCCCAACACACACACCCACACACACACACACACACACACACACACACACCTCCTACACCCC
>JBBMJY010000002.1:23450875-23461581 GCA_037833715.1 Toxotes lorentzi | reverse complement strand
CCCCCCCCCCCCCCCCCCCCCCCCCCCCCCCCCCTCCCCCCCCCCCCCCCCCCTCAATACCACAAACGTGGCTGCCGCATTTTTGTATGTATGTGCATTTATAACTTGCTGATACATTCAAACTGTCACTTACATATTTGTTCATATTTATATGATCTGAGTCTGAGTGGAAGAAGATGAAGTTCAGTGCAAAACTGGTTCATGTTAGAATAGAAAGCCGTTTAACTTGATTTCTTCCATATTTTTAAAAGGGTCAAACCAACAAAAAGAAGAACCGCTGTCTCCCCTTTTTCTGCCCCCACCCTCATAAAATGGTGAGTGGTTCATGGAGATCATTTCTTTACTGAATTTAACGGCAGCATCTCTTTTTAAAACGATGTTCCCATTATTCTGGATGATCTACAAACAGTGGATGCTTTTCACAGGATTTGGTTTCTACAAAGATACAGACCCATGACAGTTGTTGTCACTGCTTTCTGTGGATTATTTAAAGTAAAGGCCTTTTTACATAGAGCACATCAAGAATAAACAGAGCAAGTGTTTCTATTATAGATATAAGAAAATACAGTATATGCATTTTGATGTAAAATTTAAGGGAACTCCACTCTGGACCAGTGAACCAGTTTAAATACGTCTTATGGAAGCAGATATCTGTTAAAGACCGCTCAGATAGCAGCCGTGTCTGTTCTCGGATGAGGATGCGGTCTGAACCTGGCCTGTGGAGCCAACACTTCAAAAGCCTCTGCAGAGATGAATCTAATCTACAGTCATAAAACCCACAGAGGCAGAGGTGGCAGCACCTGTGCAGCTTCTAAACAACTGTGAGCATCTATCAATCAGAACAGGAGCACCACAAACTAAACTCTCCTATGCTTCGTGTGTTTTTACAGCTGTGTAAATGTTTCTTTATCCACAACATCTGTCTGTTTTACACTAAGTGAGAATGTGTGTTCTCTGTATTCCTGTACTTATGTATAAACATATATTTCCATGTCAGTGCATAGATTTGAAATGTTTCCGAGTCGGTGGATGTTCTGTATATGTTTGCATATATAATCTATACATTTCCATAATCATATCACTGCATTGTATTGTTTTCTGTGTGCAGACAGTTTTTTGCCGGTGCCTAGGTATTTGTATTTTCATGCACTAACATGTGTTTCTGTTTATTTCTGGCAGCATGTGTACATCCCCAGGTGATATATGCACATGTATAGTGATTTACCATAACAGGCTTTTTCCTAAGTTTTATAATGAGCAGGGAAAACTTTAGATTCAACTGAGGCAGAGGAAAAACAGCAGAAAGTGGGATGAAGTGGTTTCCAGCTGACAGCTCTGGTATGTTAATCCCTAAAAACACCTCCCTTCCTTTCCTCCTCCTCCTCATCCTCATCCTCCTCCTGCAGTCAGGAATGCTGAAGCAGGTTATAATTGGCTCCAGGACAGAGAAAAGGAGGATGAAGGAATGAGAGAAAGGTGGAGTGATTAAAAAAAAAAAGAGGGAGAGATGTGAGCGAGGAGATTTGGTTTTGATTTGCTCGGCTGTCGTCCAGCTTCAATGTGGAGAGAAAAAAAGCACAGAGAAAGTAGAAACTATGATTTCCAGTTCTCTGTGTTATGACTCAAAATCTGCAGTGTAAATCTCTTTTTCCTCCTAATTTAGGTGGAAGAACTTAGAATTAAAACACTGGGTGAATTCAGAAACAGCAGGGTGGTCGTATGAAGTGGGTCGACTTTAACATTTAAAAATAAATCAGAAACATTTAAAGAGAAATTTCTTTTCTAAACATAAAACCAGTCGATCTTCAAAAATACACAACTGAGGCAAGAAAACGTTGTCAATAATCAAAACATGTCACATGTTTGATGCCAGAGACCAGGTTCACATCAGGAAAGATGGTGGTTTAGGTTTACTCTAAATAAACAGGCTGTGTCTTAAGTCACTGAACGTTTTCTGTATTAAACCAGACCAGGATCTTTCCCTGATCTGAATCAGGTGCTGTGAGAGTCTGAACAGAACCAGAACCAGTTTAATAATTTTGCAGTCACTTCAGGTGGATATTCTATTTAAAAACTGAAAGTTTTCATTTTGTTTTACTGATTCGTCAGCATTTATCAGACTTTATTTCTATAGCACTTTTCACAGATAAAATTAGATAAAAGTAGGACAATTAAAATAACACTACATAATTACAACATATTAAAAATAATGGAAAACCAAACCATAATGACAAGGATTTGTATGGTGGCAACATTAAAAAACATAAATGGTCAATTTAATCTGAAAACTGTGTGTAAGTTATATGTGCAATCACACCTGAAAGCTACACAGACACACACACACACACACACACACACACACACACACACACACACACACACACACACACACACACACACACACACAGTGGGATGCAGTCTATCTGAGGAGGTCGGTACTCCCAGGCTGAGGTCAGGAGGTGATGGGGGGGGTGTAATATTTTTCTTTTCTTTTTTTGGTTCAGTTCAACCTTTTTCATGAAAACAGACTTTGTGTGTGTGTTGATTTTAAAGACAAACTGTAGTTTAACCTTTGACCCCCACTGCTGACATAAAACTATTGTAGCTGCAAGTTGGACTGGATGACTGTATTAATGACAATATATTTTTGAATGGAGAGGGTATCTGCACACAGACTCATACAGAGAGTGTTGCATTATGGGCTGTTTGCAGTCTTATTGTTGTATGTCTATTTATAGTGTGTGTTTAACCTGCAGGAGTTTCTGTTTAACATGTTTTACTACAGAGGAAATAAATTCATGATGAGCGAAACGAGAAATTGAGTCTGAAGTGTCTGCCGACGTCTTTGCCACAGAAACCCGGGACTGAATCATTCGTCAAACAGCCAAGAATTAACGTTATCACAGAGAACGAGGAGCCAGAGAGAGACAGAAAAACACTGAACTGAAAATAATTCTGACCGCGTCCAAGAACTAAAGCGACACAAATGTGGGATTTACGTTGTGCTTTGATGGAAGCATTCATGTGTCATTTTTATGTCTAACAACCAGGATTGTTGTTACGGTAGAAATCTTTTCTGTGCAATTACTTGATCTGGAATCGAGTTCAGTACAGGATTGGACCAGTTTAAAAACCTGGGAATCAACAATCACACGGACAGAGACAGAGAGGACTCACGGCTGCCTCTGCTGCTGGTTAATGACCTTGACTGAAATCATGTTCTCAGCTGAGTAACAATCACTGCTGTTTACATGCTCTCTATTATACTGTGTCTGTAACACACAAAACATACACGCACTGATCTGACAGACCCGCATTTGTAAACAACAGAAGTGTGACATCTGTTTATAGCCCTGTAATATGCTCCTGTATTAAACTACATATTGGATGTATTAATAGGTTTGGGATTATTGGGAATAAGTGGATTAACTGTAACATGTTCAGTGCATGTTTCTATGGATTCTTATTATATCTGCAGGGAATGCATGTGGCCTTTTTAGCATAATAACAACAATGTGTGCTGAGTGTGTGGTTTTATGAATGTGAATACACAGACAGTCATCCTGCTCGAGTTTCTCCCTCACTTCCATCTTCCACCTCCGCGCGGCCCATTCCCCCTCTCTCTGCCTCTGAATGCGTGGAGTTCATAAATCACAGCGACTCTCAGGATGCCCGTCTACGGCTCAGCTATTGTGGAGGGATCCGTTACTGACTCCACGTGTGTGTGCAGGTGTACGAGAACGCCTGGGGAGGTGAGGGTCCGTACGCATGCATGTGTTTCTCTGTGTGTGTGTGTGTGTGTGTGTGTGAGTAGTAAAAATAGTCACAGCAGAGCAGGGAGCATTGGAGTGTTCAGGTCGGGGCGATTGTCTGGAAACAATAGAGGGAAGGAAAACGCTGACGGACCGCTGCAGAACATTGAGTGTTTTTGTGTCGTCTGAGTGAGGAGCTTCTACTGTGGGAATAAATAATGTCCGTGTTTTTGGATGCAGACAAAGAGAGTCTCACAGAAACAGGAAGGAAAACCTGCTGCAAACATTTCAGCAGAGCAGCCGTTCTTATTAGACCGAACCAGTCTGACGTCAGATTATGTTTTTAATCGATGGAACAGACCCAGCAAGGAATGAGACTTCCAAATGCTGCTCAGTCCCACGTCACTGTCCTGATCCAAGACCAGACAATTACACATTTATACCATTTGAAATAATCCACTCTTTCACATTTTCCACACAGTTTGATCCAGGTGAGAATCTGACTGAGCACCTGTTCTCTTCAGTCGCATGTCTCTGTATGTGCTTGATCAGACACCATAACCTCCCCATGAACACACGGAGAAGCAGTCCTCGTCCCATCAGCGATTATTTTAACCCGTGACTGGTGGAACCGAGGAGTTCAGACTGCAGTGTCATCTTTAAATGTGTGCTGTAGAAGATAATCCACTCGGTTTGTGGTGACTGCAGCTCGTCCCATCTATAAAAGACACACTAACTTCTGCCAACTGTGAGCAAGTGACAAATAAATGTTCAAGTAAAACTTAGAGTGGGGGCGACAGACAGACGACTCAAATCTTTACCATGTGCTTTCATTACCAAAGACTTTGGACATGTTTGTTGTTGGTCCACGTGATATTATGAGCACTGGGCCGTCTTTCCCCACACAGAGACGTCTCCGGCCAAGAACAATTAAAAACACCATTTTAAAACCATTCAATCAGCCACTGACCTTAAATGGAAGTCTAATGATAAAGCTGCAGCTGAGGATGTTTGCGTCATGTAATACTTTGTACCACTGAAACCACACTTTGTCCCACTCACCCAAAATGACCCATTGGCCTACAGAAGCAGAAGAGAAAGCAGGACGAGCGTCAGAGGCAAACAGAACATTTTAACATGTGAACTGCATCTTAGAGGCATCAACATGTTTCCAGTCCCACAAAGAAACACAAAGAAAAACGCAAAGTTAAAGTTTGTGGATGAAAATGAACATTGCTCCAAAAACAATACCACAGTCTGAAGTTCACCTCTGACCTGCTGGGATGTTTTCAGTTGTTTCAAACCTGTGCGGGTGGATAAAGATGCCCAGGTGCTGCACAAACCGATCTGACGTTCAGATGACAGCTGTTTTTTTATGGATGGGAAACTATGCCAGTTTCACTGTGAGGATTTAAGATTTTCTGCAGCAGAAAAAAGATCCATGCACCAAAAGAAATTAGAAGCCTCGGTCAAACAAACTTGAGTTTAGAATGGCTCAATTTTGGAAACTGGACACAGAAATAAAAAATAAAACACATGAAATTATGAATAGGTATGACAGCACTGACAGGACTGTTACCGGTTTCACCCAAACACAGTAAAAGTTGCAGTGATTCTTGGTTGTTGTTCTTTATCCACTTGGGGGCAGCAGAACAAGATAAAAACACACATTACCCCTATAAAAAGTTGTTATGACGAATGTGTTAGCAAACAGCTCCCTACACACAGTCCTTAGACCTATTGTAGAGATGAATGCAACATCAATCAATCATCGCAGTCGTTCGTGTGAAGTATCACATTTTACACATAAAATAATGAAAACACTCATTTAATCATTATCATGCCTAACATGTTTAAAGCTGATGTGCTATGCAGTAAATTTTCACAGCTTCTGGTTAACATACACAGCCTGTTAATTACATATTCCAGTATTATTCACCCATAATGGGCTAACAGCTAGCAGAGGGCCAGTTAGCTTGCTCCAGGTGGTTTGTCTTTCTGTTTCTCTGTCCATCCGTCTGTGTTGGCCAGTGGAGCGGTGGCCTGTTAGCCGGTTAGCCGTTGGGCTTTATAGAAACAGACGTCTCTACAGGAACGAGGTGGACGCTGGCCAGAGTTCATTAGCATCCAGTCTGGATTAGCTGCTAGCTTGCCAAGATTGCTGCAGCTAGCCAAAAGAGACAACAGGCCTTTAGGGAACGACTGGACAGGCTAATGCTAACGCTAACGCTAACGCCAAGTCTAATCAGCAGCAGACAGGAGGAGAGGCAGAGAGGAAGATGGCAGGGGAACAGCAGCAGCTCTTCCTGAATCACAATGGAGGAACAGAAACTCATCTTCATAAAGTCAATACAAGCAATCGGAGAGAAAAAGCCCAACAACGGAACGCACTGTACATTAAAAAACTGAAAACTAAACCAAACTCACAAATGAAGAATCACTTCAGCCCCAACAGATCGGTGCCAAGGGGAATCACAGGTTAGAAACCTCATGTTTTAACATGTGCACAGCTTAGTATGAGACAAACTGCATCAGTCAGGAGTCAGGCTGTCGTCTGTGTCACCATCCATCCCATCCACCTCCCTCTGAGCCCACTGCTGTTCACGAATGTGCAGCTTCATTCATTCAGAAATGTTCACTCTGTCATTCACCAGCAAATAGTTTCAACTGACGTTTACACTTTTGTTTCCGTATGAGCCAGCCCTGCTGTGTCTTCCTGCCTTTAGTCCTTACGCTCAGCTAAATGTGGAACTTTTCCTTTAAGTTCAGGACGAGGTGATGTGTTCAACTGGCAAAACCCGTAGTATCAAAGTTCAGGATCTAAATCAAACTGAATTAAATTCTCATTGTGTGGAGGAGACAAGGACACATGGATTTACTGATGCACGGGCAGAAGTGAGTAATTTAGGGAAACTAATTAGGCCGTTAAAAGGTATGACCAACCGAGGGTCTGAATTAACAATACAGGGGGAACTAATTAGTAACAGGAGGCTCTGGACTGTGTTGTGTTCCACTGACTTTCAGGTTACTGCAGGTGAGGCTACGAACAGCAGCTCCTCCCCACATGTACACTCTGATAACACCTGCAGACAGACTGGTACTCTGACCCCACTCCTTCAGTGACCCCCCCACCACAGGGCCCTCGGCTCTCACCTGAGGACACTTTAACCATACTGATGAACGTCAACACAACAACAACCTCCCACCTGTGCAGTATCTGTGCTCTCTGAGTCAGCTGACCTTTGGCCCACTGAGCAGGTGTTTAGGAAATGAGGTCACACACACACACACACACACACACACACACACACACACACACACACACACACTTATATATGCAAACATACAAGTTCCAGCACAGGAAGCAAAGAAGTTTCATTTTAAAAGGTTCTCAATAATGTGATCTGTGTGTGAAACGGTAAATGGGCTGATCGACCACTGAAAGCAGTTCACACTACAAACCACAGTCACACACACTCATTCAGTACTATTCCATACATACAGCCTTTTTCTATAAGAGCTGCCCCCGGAGCAGATATTTTATTTGACCTTTAACCTCCTCCCTGGCTGTAAAGTTGCTGCTCTGAATCAGACATTTTACTCAGCGTGGCTCAGTGTATCAGACACTGAGTGCAGAATATAAAAGGAAGCACTTTATATTACAGGTCCCATACCAACCTATAGACTCTCTGGAAATTGAATTAAACAGCATTAGGATTAGTTTTGTAAGGAGGCGCATCTAACGAGATGAAGATGGACATTCGCTCTTACACTGCAAACTTTGGCTTATGAAAGACAAACAGGAAACATTAAATTAAACAGGAAGTGCATGAACTTCTTTATGTCCCACACATGTATTCAGATCATCTACTGCATATAGAGCATCTGTGCTGTAAATATGAAGTTTCTAATATGTACTGTTCTACACTTATTTTTTCATAAGGACACGAAGAAGAAGTTTCATCCTAATTAAGCCAATTAGCTCATTAATTCGTTTCTCTGTTCCTTCTTTTTTCCTTCTGCTCGATAATTTCCTAAAAACTGAAATAGAGTTTGAGTTGTAGGTAAGAACCTACTCTAATGAGCTGAAGTCACGTCACACATCCCTGTTCAAAGGTCCTAAAAATGAACAGTTACACAGCAGAAAATTATCCTGAAATTAGCATTAAATTAAAGTGTGAAGGAAGTGGCACCAATGCAAAATATAGAGATGTTTTAATAGTAGTGAAGTGAAAAGCTCATGTCTCCACTCCACGCCTGTCTGCTCAGGCTCAGGTTGTCTGTGGGTTTATTTAAAGTCAGCGTTGCAGCACTAACGGTTCCACCTCGTTCATTAATTTGCTGCGGTGTGAGGCAGGAATATGTTTACCACTCCAAAACAGGAAGCCGGGTTTTGTCAGCCAGCAGATAATTTAACAACAATGTTTTTTTAAAGCCAGAGACAAAGAAGAAAATGAAAGGCAGAGTGTCTCTGTGTGTGTTTCTCAGTTTTAATCCTGCTGTGAATTGCAGCAAATGTATTCCAGCCCCACAGAGGCGTAGCTTGTTAATTCACTACAAACACCACAATCAAACCAGAGCGTTACAATTAAACAGGAATGAATGTAATCCAGGACTTTCTGCCATCTTTGTCAGCTACTGGACCCAGAAAATCCTAACTTGGTGAAAAGAAGGGAGAGACTGGGCAGAGCCGAAGGTGAAGAAAAGCAAGCAGCAGCTATTAAAGCTGAGTGTGATCTGCTGTCATCAGAACTCAGTATAAATTAATGTAGTTATCACGAATCAACCGGTTTCCAGTCGATTTTTCTTCAGGTGTTTAGGCAGTATCAAACAGAATCTCCCCACATGTACGGACGAGTGCTGTGCTCCCATGAAGACGGTCCTTATTTTGACATGTAGTAAGTTTTGTATGGGTTGAAACAGGCCCTGCGACGGAGACGACCATCACGCAGTGTTAAATCGTATTGCTCATCTCCGTTGTCCTTGATGCGTCGAACTTCGATAAATGTATCTGCTTAAGACGTCTGTGTCTGTTCCAGCTCGCAGGATTTCCATCACGTGTGGATCTTTGAGTTATAGAGAGCCAATTTAAATTATTTACAGTGAGTAACACACTGCTTTTAGTGTCAGAAACGGGAACGGGCTCTAACCACAGGATTCCTACATGCTTCTTGGCCTGTTATGACAGGGAGTGTTCTGACATGATGTACTGATATGGTCATGTTGTATTAATAGTAAACCATCAACAACATTTTAGCTAACCCCCAACACTTGATTGCACATCAAGTTACCATCATCGCAGAGCTTTTGTCTCTGAGCAGTAAAATCCATCAATGAACATTATTAAAGAGAAGTCCGACATCTTTTCAAAGTTTTCTCAGATCTGAGCAAATAACTCTGAGTTCAACGTTACTGACGGTGGCCAAATCGGCCTCGTGATAAAGTGAAATGCTCCTTTAAGCATGTACCATTTCTTCATAGGCTGTAACCATGGCAACACATTGACAGGGCGGCTGAAATCTCAGCTATGTCAGCAGAATCTCAGACAGATGGATCATAGGTAAGTGTGTGTGCATGTGTGTTTGTTTACTACTGTGGCGACGAAAGGTGAAAGGTCAGCAAAGGACGCCAGCTGTAACCGTGCCAACCAGTCTACAGACACAAAACAGGCTGTTGCCGTAGAGACCCAAACAAAGCATCAGTCCGTCACATCACTGAGCTTTTACAAGCAGACGCCAGAGAGAGATTTAGTCTGTATTAGAAGTGCTTATGATGTTATCGATATTGGCTGTTGTGTATTATCATTATTGTTTTATGTTACAGTGTGTTCAGTGATTACTGCGTGAGTGAATAATGAGGCATGTCAGCGACAGTGGAGAAATACTTTATGATAAATAGGAAAATAAATTAAACCGATTGAGAAAGAGACGCCATGTCTTCTAACTTATTATCCAATTATGTTCTATCTGTGTGTGTGTGTGTGTGTGTGTGCGTGTGTGTTCTCGCTCATGTTTTTGTGTGGTGGAACTGCGCTGTTACAGGAACAGTCCAACATTTTTGGAAAATCCATTTCAGCTGTGAAGATGAGTCATGTCCATGTGTCCAGTACCAGCTCAGTCTCCTATAAAGGACTGCAACTGTCAGACCAGAGACCAGGTCCACATCCAGAGTCCTGTCTGTGGTTTAGGCAACAAAAGCTCTTTAGTTAAGGTTCAGGAAAGAGAACGTAATCACTGCGAACTTTTTCTGCACTAATCCAGACCAGGATCTTTTCCTGACCAGAACCAGGTGCTGTCCGAGTCTGAACAGAACCATGAAACAGCTCAGTGATGCTGGAGTCACTACAGGTGGATGTTGAACTGAGAAGCATCTGTGAACATATTTCTGATATGTTCAGGGTTTAACAACATTTCCTCATTTCCTCGTCATAGGAAACAGAATCTGGACACAATTAGGTTTCAGTTTAGTCGTATATCAGTGTCATTTGTAGGAGACAGAGTTTCCAGTACAGAGATACAGAACAAACATAAACAAACGTGGGACAGAGCTAGGCAAGCAGTTACCCCCGCTTCCAGTCTTTGTGCTAAGCTAGACACGTACAGGGATCAGCACAGATCAGGGATCATCCATCTCCTCACCCACCTCTGAGGAAACCGTGAGCATTTCACAAAAAGTTGGACTGAATAGAAATCATGAGGATGAACTAAGTGAAAGTGTCAGCCAAAGAAGAGACACACACACACACACACACACACACACACACACACACACACACACACACACACACACACACACACTTTCACTGAGCCAACGCCGATGCCAAAAACAAGAATAACAACATGGACTCTTGTAAGGACACTTGCACCATAAGTCACTTCATGCGCGCGCGCGCACACACACACACACACACACACACACACACACACACACACACACACACACACACACACACAC
>JBBMJY010000002.1:23357848-23432769 GCA_037833715.1 Toxotes lorentzi | reverse complement strand
GTGTGGGTGTGTGTGTGTGTGTGTGTGTGTGTGTGTGTGTGTGTGTGTGTGTGTGTGTGTGTGTGTGTGTGTGTGGAATAATGTCCTAAGAGCTGGTATTATTATTATTACTACTGAAGCAAAATAATGTCATTTACAGGGGGAACAGCGGGATTTTGTCATTGTCACGTGTTACCGTTTATTGTCCTGAAGACAGAAAGTCTCAGTCAGAAAGAGCTTTAGTTTTTAATTTTCTCACTCAGGATTTTCAGTTTATGTCATAAGTAGATCTTTGGAAAAAAAAAAAGGGGAAAACCAGAGGACTTGAGGAAAAGATCTGGGGTTTATTCAAGGACTTCCTAATAATCCCACGATAATTCCCCCACACAAGATTAAGTTACATTTGTTTTAAAGTACAAAGCACGGACTTAAGGTACTGCACCATTTCTCTTTCCTCATTTTCACTTATTTTGTTTTGCTTTCTTTACTTTTCTTTTCTTTTAAAAAAAACTGTTGATATTTTATTCTTTTTATTCTTTCACAAAGAAAACAGTTTGTGATTGTTCTGCAACGGAATCGGAATATACACTCGTTTATATCTCGGCTGTACAATTTTGATTTCACTGCATCTTTGGTTCATAAATCACACAGAGAGTTGATTTGATTATCTTGCTGCACAAACTGTTCTTGTCATATTTCAGACTATTTTTGCTGCTCGGATTGTTGATTTGTCACTTTTTGTCCTCTTCGGCCTCACACATCCTGCTCAGATCACATGTTAGATATTCAGATGAGTCGCGGCCACAAACTAAATCTAATTATTTCTAAGTTCACTGGTAAAATGGCGAGTTTGTGACCAAACACAAGCATGCAAGTGCACAGCTCACTGTTAGGAGGTGACACCGGGGCGTGCGAGCTATACTGCACACTGCAGGACACAGAAAGAGAGAGAGGAGAGCTGAAATGCTGAGTCAGAAGAGACAGAAACCAGCAGATGGCCTCTGACTGACAGTTATGATTGTGCTGCCCTTGTAAATCCCACATATCCACCGCCACAGAAAACACAGGCAGCTCTACACCAGCAACCGAAGACAGCAAACTCTAAAGAGTCAGTTCAAGCCTTTTGGGATCCAAAAGAGGATTTCTTCATTCCAGATTTCTAAATTAGTGTTTCCCAGGAATTTTATCAAATCCCTTTCCCCATAAAAATCCTGTGTTCTGTGCAACCTGTGTGTTCACACAGATGAGACCATGGCACATATGTAAACAAAAACAGCTTTCTAACTTTAAAATGCTATTATTAAAATACATTTCAGTTTCTTCAAGCTACTTTACAGTTCAGGCCGTGTGGCTAAATCATTTCTAGAATTGCTGCGAATGAAAAAACAAAAACTCTGCAGATGGGTCAACAAATGGCTTGATCAGACGTGGAGGCGTTCATTCCCAAATCAGAGAGCAGAGCTGCGATCAACAGGTGGCAGCGATGACAGCGATCAAACTGAAACCGTTGAAACATTGCTCTGAAATGGCTGAATGAGCCCGATGTTCCTTCCCTGCCGCTGCAGCAGTCATAACCTCAGGTCAGAGCTGTAAAGACGGTCAGATGCTTCCCTATAACGACTCAGATGTATTAAAACAGGCAACAGAATATGATGAAAAACAGAAATTGGCGATCCTGTAAAGGTGTTCTTGTGGATTTTTTCCCCACACTTTAAGAACTGTTGTTCTACCTGAAATTTCACCACAACACAAATATGAAGACTAATATCAGAAACAATAAAAACTCATTTGTGTTTGTCTGTAGTTCTGTGTTTAAATACTTCATTTATGGCAAGAAATCCTGGTTTTCCCAGGAAGAGAGTGACTCAGCAAGAAAGAACAAACAAAACAGCACAAAGCCAAACAATACCACAACACGATTACCACTGAACCTCTCGTCTCGTTCATGGAACCTAACAGCTTCCAATGGACGCACTTACAAAGCCAGAAATCCAGAGAGGAACCGCCAAGTAATCATTTTAAAATCACAAAGAAACATTCAACCCTCACTGCGTACTCTAACAAAACCATTTCCTCTCTTCAACCTGTTGGGAGTCCCTGCAGAATGTGTGTATTAGACCATGGCCACAGCAGTTTTGATGCATTTGTAAATGTTGTCCTTTTGCCTACGATCCATATACAGCAGGTATTTTTGTACGCCTGTCTCAATACTGCAAAATTCCTCTAACAAAGAAGTGCGAAACGAACTAATGCAAATGACTGAAAACTGAAAAAAGAAGTTACAAAACTCCCTAATAAACCTCACTCTGCTGACCGACCACACACTGTAACAGCACCGCCGTCTCACCACTTCACCTCTGACCCCATCTGTCTGCCGCCCGCTGACCTTTGACCTCCACCACAGACAGGAATCCGTCACCGCACGCTGACCGCTGAGTCCAAGCAGGGCCTTTAACCCCGTCACCTTCCTCCCCCTCATTAGAGCAGAGTAACAGAGGGATGTGAAGAGGGAAACTGTGTGTTAGAGGTTGGCTTCAGTCTTTAGATCAATATTAAACATATCAAAAGGTCAAAGGTCAGCAGTCAGAGCAGCCTGTTGAAGTCTCTGTCTTCTAAACGCCTCAGAAACCGTCAGCGCTTCATTAACGAGTCTCTGTGGTTCTATCAGCTTATAACTGAGATGATGAAGCAGATTTAAAGGACCATTTAGCTGTTTTTTTTATTATGTTTTACTTCATTAACTGCAAATAACAACACAGCTGACTACTTTCCTATTATATAATCAGTGTTTAGACTGATTTAATTCCTTCCAGACGGCCATTAGTGTGATTTCATTTTTGTCTGTTATAACGATCAACTTGTAGAGATGCATAAAGTTTCTATTTGACAAAGTGCTCATATATTTTCATTACTTATGATATATTTCTTTGATTTTCTGCAGCAATATCTTAGTTGTGTATTTAGATCGGCTGATGCATAATAACTTAAGTAGGAGACACACACACGCTCACACACACAGAATAGTGGAGGAAAAAAAAAAAAACACTGCCAGAAACAATTAGGCTAATTAATTCATTTGTGGGGTTCAAGTTTCAATTTCATCAGTTTAAATTGGATAATTAACAAGCAGCTTTCAGGGGGACCTCACATTCATTTTGGTGGGAAACACACACATAAACACATAAACAGAGTATTTAGACCCCCCCCTTTCCTGTTTACCTGCTGGGGTTAATTAATGCCGCTTGTTTGGGGAACGGACTAATCATCAAGTCCCACCCACCTCCTCCTCCAGCTCTTCATTGGATGACGGTGAGATTGACAGGTCGCCAGTCCTGTCACCTGTTGAGTCTCATTGCAGGCAGCAAATAAAAAAAAAAAGAGCTAAAGTTTCTTATTGCCACAGTTTAGAAGAGAAAATTCTCCAAAATAAAGCTGCCAGTGTTCCTGACAATCAGTATCACAAAGTTTCTTAAACTTGGTCCCTGCAGGCCACCGTATCCTGCACTTCATCAGCTAGAAATAAGTTTTTTTCAAATGAATATCACATATAAAAACAAGGCTGTGAGACAAAGCTCACTGTGTTGAAGGTAAATTCAGAGAAAAGCTCAAAGAGTCTTCTTGGTTAGTAGAGTGTGGACTCTGGTTTGACCTGATTAAGATTTGCAGGGATTTCTGTTGCCTGTTGTGTCTTAGTCCATCCATGTATGTGTGATGGCAATATTCGAGACGCTGCACTGTCCTAACCTAAGAGCCTGGAAGACTCTGAGCAAATAAAAATATGATGCTTAAAAACAGATTAAATCTATCTGTAAAAAAACCACTAACAGCAGATTAGTGGGGCTGCCGTCTTTGCTCAAAGGCACCGGGGCAGACCTAAAGCGGCTGCTGTTTCTGTGAAAGAAACTCTTCAGGCTGCTGAAGCTGAACGCAGGAGGAAACTCTCCTCTCCGCTGATCTCTCAGGGTCTGCCCGAAAAAAACTCCACCAAAAGCCGTCCTCTACCCACAATCCTCCTGGGCGAGCAGGAGGAAAAAAAAAACAGCAGGATGGAGAGAAAGGGGAAGATGAAAGAGAGCAGAGGAGAGATGCTGGCTTCACTGCCTCATTACTGGGCGTGTTAGTGTGTGTGTATGTTATAGTATGTGTGTGTGTGTATGCGTGACGGGTACTCAGCTTGTTACCCAGCATGCTGCTTGGGTCAGTGAGGTCAGAGGTTGTGGGTGGCGACTTCCTGTGCGTTAGCAGGAGAAGGATAAAAAGGCTCTCATCAATCACCCAACACCTGGTCACCACAGGCAACGGTAACTAGGAGATAACCAGGACCACGTGCAACAGCATAACACCAGGAGCACCACGGTGGCGACCTCTGACCCCCAGAGAGGAAGACTTTACTTTAACTGGCTTTATTGGCAGTAACACAGCAGTGGAAAACACCTCTGAAACGCAGACTTTACCTCATCAAACGGCTCATGCACAGATCCAGCACAGCAGATTGGTATCAGCACCGATAGTGACCTTATTAACTCGATCACATGTCGACTACGATTTGAGCCGTCCATATAAATAATGCCCTGTCTTTGCCAACGTCATTATACAGTGGTCTCAGGAATCAGTTCCGTTCACTCAGTCCCAGCAGGCTGACTCCGTTTTTAGTGCTGCAGCATCCCTGGTCTCATGTGTACAGATCGTAACTTCAGAAAAAAAGAAGAACAAAGGAGTGTCTTAATCCATCATATCAGATCCAGATTCTCCTCTGCTCAGAGATACAGGTCTCAGAAAATCTGGAAGTCATCGTTTATCCCGTGTGTAATAACTGTTCTTAATTCTAAAACATTGTCTTATCTTTATTTTTCAGGTTGCTGTTTTCCCTGCTTCTCTCATACAGCCTGTATCCTGCCATGGACTGTGTGTGTAGCACCAACACTTGTGTTTGTTTGTGTTTATTGTGTTTTCAATCTGAACTGAACTGGACCACACTTAAATAGTGATAATTTAACTAATGCCCAGTGTAAACTGTCTGAGCTTTACTTTGCATCAGAGTTTCAGAGTAAATGAAGTGTATTAGACTTCCCAAACATCATTTTTTATACTGTAAGCTCATTTTGTAAGTTCTTTATTTCTTTTTGGACACTGTATTGGTCAGAGCACCCTAATTTCATTGCATGTGACTGTGTAATGACAATAAAGTCTATTCTATTCTATTCAAAACAAGAAAAAACTGTTTCACTGTCTGAACCATAAGTGCAATTTTGGGGAACTTGTACTCGTTGGTTTAAACTATAATATTTGATTTCCCCAAATGTTAAACGATTCCTTTTAATGGTTCCTCTCACTGACATGGTGTGAACAGTTTTATCCTGATGAGTGAAATACTCTATTCTGAGTTTGGACAATAAAGGTTCATACATCAGGACAACAGGAGGCTGCAGGCTGATCATTTATCTGTGACTGCATCTCTCTCACACACGCAGGCCGAGCGGCTTGATTGACAACATCAAAGGTTCAATAAGATCAGTTCAGGCACTCAGACACACCAGCTCTGACCTGCTGCTCTTTGTGTGTGTGTGTGTGGAAGGGAAACAAGATAATTGACGAACACCAGCAACAACACACTCCGATGTTAAACACACACACTTCCCTCCCCTCCATTAGTCTGTCGATGATGTGTTATCTCCTCATCAAAACAAACACACACACACACAGAGTCTGGATGGATAACTGTTCCAGGCCAATCGATACTCAGATTTCCCCCGAGGCTCTCAAACACGTGTCACTCATGAAGTGTGTTGTTCTTGTGTGTGTGGCTGATGTTGCTCTGTAACCCAGAAACTCGGGTCCAGAGTGTTTGTCCTGGTTTACATGTTAACCCAGTTGTTCCTCCATGAACAGAGATCAATAGCAGCAGCAGGTCGCGGGTTCGATTCCACACATTAACAACAGATTCACAGCTTTGCTCTGGAGTTTGGTTGGTTAAAAAAACATGTTTGATTCGGTTAAGACGCCATTTTGGAATCAGTGCAGTTATTTGTCTAGCTGATGTGTCTAGCCTGTTGGTTTGGAGAAAAATAGGCCTGCCCAGTCCACAAAGCACCGAATTCCTACAGCACCTCCCACAGGTGGTGGGCCCATGGGAGGTGGTGCCATCTGGATTGGGGCTCAAACCCATGAGTCTCGTGCTCTACCAACTGAGTTAACCGGGCGGCTAAAATAAAGCACAAACAATTAAAAAAACATTTTACAGCTTTACTCCAATTAAAGTGATATGAAGCCATTTTCAAGAAGACGTGATTAAAACCATCAGCTGAAGGTACAAGTTCTCGTTCCTTCACTGAAGATTGTGTACTGAAAGGCATCATGGGAAACGTAGGAAATCACAGAGGGAAGCCGGAGACATCAGCGTCGTATCCGTCAGTAAGAACTGTTTAACATTCAGAATCATTTCTGTTATTCTGACCTTAAAGGAGTGTTTGAGAGAGTGACATGGGTCCAACTAAACACCATCTGTCACAAAACACACACACACTGCCCTACTTCCAACCATCCTAACAGCATCAACCAGGACAACACTGACATAAGTCATTTATATCTGTCTGTGTCTGTGTCTGTGTCTCAGATCTCACAGATGTGCGGTACAGGTCGACACACACAGGAGAACGCACAAACGATAAAATAAAGCGACACACTGTATCCTCAGCCTTTAACTCCACTTTAGTACAGCATCCTACCGTAACCAGGATTTTAGAAAAAAGACCAAATCTAAACACGGATCAATAAGTAAATCGATTAGTTCCTCAGTTTCCCTCAGGAACCTTTTTAATCGAGATGGTAAGCTGCCCAGATTCTGATGGATGTCAACTTCTGATCAATAAAGTTAGAAAATGACGGCCTAAACAACGGATACACATCAAATAAATGGCATCTGCTGCGTGAAATAGCACCTCTGTTTTTCTTTAAAGGTTGTCATTTTATTTTATTACAGGACTTTTTTTTTTTTGGTTGATATTTCTGTTTTGTTGCTGTTGTTTGTCACTGTCCTGCCCTTTGATTTCTTCGTGCTAAATGTTTTTACTGTGAAGCCTTCTGCAACCTTTATTTGAAGTGCAGTATAAATATAAAATATAAATCTAAAATAATTGGGAATAACACATTTTTGAGACAAAGCCCTCCAAAAAGGGCAGAAATCTATTTTGGGTTTTAATTGGCTTTTTGCTATTTGTTTCTGTACATTTTATTTTTCTACATAAAGGTTTAAATGCCATTTTAAAATTCCAAAACCTTCTCCACACTAAAAATCCTCCTGAGGAAATACTGAATATTTATTTTTTTTGTTGGCCTGGAAGTAGCCAAATTTAAATATGTTGAGTCTAAAAATACTGCAGTGGACTTATAAAATATTTATCATGTGTCACTTAGTTATTTACTTTTTAACTGTAACTAAAAACAGAAGACCTGACCTCAGTGTTGTCAACAGCTCTGCACCAAAACTGTGTGTGTTCTGTGTGAACACATGACGCGTGCTCTCTGCCACATACACTGTCCACATTACAGGCAGATATTAGCACTGTAAATGTGACTGGTCACTCAGCAGGACAGTGGCGGTGAGCACCGGATGTGAAAGCCAGAAAAATAAAAATGACAACAACAAGTTCACAGCAGGACAATGGCCGCATGGCAGTGGACAGAGCCCCTCCCTCCCTCCCCCCCTCCATCAGGCTCCTTATGTGGACAATCAATGGTGGCGTTTGCTCAAAGAGATGCAGAGTTTACTCAGAGTCTGACTGATCAATCCTGCAGTTTACTGAAGAGATTCAATATTCATACAGACCGCAGAGTGACTATTAGAGAGGACAGATAATGACAGGAAGAGGAGGTGGAAAAGATTTAATAGGAAGAGGACAAGGAACAACTATAAACAGAAGTAAATGCATCTTCCCCTGCTTAAGACGCAGTCTGCCCATCAATCAGCCCCAAGCAAACACCACGGTGCCATCACTTTTAAAATGAAGTCACAAAACTTCTTCCAAAAAAATTAGAATAACTTCTGTTTTTCTCTAAAATGCATCCTTGTGTCCTGTTTCCTCCATAGGTTCTTCATTTTTATCTGCAGCTGCTGATTCAAAACCATCTCTAATCTGAAAAGGTTTATAAAGAGAGTGGGAGGAGCCGCTGGGTCTGTGCTTCCATTTCAGTTTTTTCTTTTATCACTGTCCTCAATGCTGCTTAACGTAGTGACACACGATTCTCCTGGACAGTGGACCAACCAATAGGTTTACATTAGCATGTCCAGCTTCTATTATTCAAGTGTCATTTGTGAGAAATTATGTATACTAAATACCCATGAGCCTTGGCTGCTGTTACTGTGGACAAGAAGCCCGTTGAACGTGCAAAACACATCAGCAAATTCTAAAAGTAAACTACAACTATTTGTTGCTGCAGTTGTTAACAAGATGTTGCCGAACAGTTGCCAAATTCAACCAAACTTGTCAAAGTTAGTCCCTACTTTTATAAGGAATGTGTGACTGTCAGTAAAAAAGACTCTCTCATGCAGAAAACCCGACTGAGCTTCAAATCAACACCTCACCGACAGGCTACAGGTCAAAGGTTGCAGGTCACAGCTTTCAGACAAAAGACGAACAAACATTCCTGAAACCCTGAGAGTGACGATGATGATGGAGGAGAGGAAGAGCTGAGGACATTATGCGTGTTAGTGATGGGAATTCCGGCTCTTTTTAAGAGAACCGGCTCTTTTGGCTCAGCTCACTAAAAAGAGCCGGCTCTTTCGGCTCCCAAGCGGCTCCTCAGATTGTTTTGTTGATTAAATTAAATTTACTATCAACAACAATGTAAAAATACGCACAAAATGAATTACTAATGATTTTTTTATTTATGAGTTTATTATATAAATATGCCTTCACTTACTCCACATAAAAAAGAAATTAAAAATACAAAAAAAATAAATATTTACAATTCAACTTTTAACAATATTAAACTTTTTTCTTTTAAACAAACAGTTCTCAGGTGCCTGTGCAGGCTGTTTGTGGAGCCGGCTCTGTATGAAATTCTTTTCTTGCAGACCCTGCCTTTGTGTTATCAATATAATTGAAATGGCTCCAGATTTAGCTTCTTTTCCTGGTGTCACTCATTTTCTTAACTATACCTTTCTAAAGTGTCGATTCCTGTGCTGCTGCTGATGCGAGTGTGACTACCGCCCTTCCTCCCTCTACTCGGCGCAAACACATATTGACCAACCACGTGCGGCTTGAAGAAAAAAGTGTGACAGAGAGGGGAGAGAAAGTGGGGGGGGGGGAAATGCGGCTCCCAACGAGGAGCCGGCTCCCATCGTTCACTTCTAAGAGCCGGCTCTATGAGCCGTTTCATTCGCGACCGACACATCACTAGTGTGTGTGTGTGTGTGTGTGTGTGTATGTGCAGCGCCCTGAAACCAGAGCTCATTTAAAGTTAATCAGGCACGCTGCTAACTTCTAACTTATTTAAATCTGCTGTTCTTCTTCCTCTTTGGGCTTCCTCTCTTCACTGCGAGCAGCAGGCAGAATGATGGATGTGATACTCTGCTTCACACTAACCAAAATACCAAAACACTGCTACACCCAAACACCAACTTTGAGGAAGCTGTTTGGATCACCAGTCAAAGTCCAGACAAAACTGCCCCTAGGTTCTACACCCATTCAGAATCTTAAAGAGCTAAATTAAATAGAACAAGAATATGAGCCAAATAAAGCAGACTACAACATCCAGGATGCAGTAATTTCAACACTCTATTCTATTTACCTGGGTAAATAATAATAAAATAAAAGTCAACAGTTACCTATCCTGCGTGTGTTTGTGCTAACAATGCTAACCACTGCAGCACAGTGCGTCTCCGCTCTGAAAGTCCAGGGCAAAATTATTTTCCTGCTGGTCTCTTTTCTTCATGTCAAAAGCCATTTTCACTGAAGCTTGCTCTGACTGGCTCAGCTGCTCACAAGCTCTGAAATGGGAACTGTGACTAACTGAGAGGATGACAATGAGTCACGACAACCTGCGATTCATATGGCCCTTCAGACGACTCTGTAACACAGGATACTGTGAGTGTATTCCAACTCAAACTGTTAGCTGTCAGTTTGATATCCGGCACTGACGAGAACCACCACTGTTATTCTTTGCTTGGAATTTGTTGGTTTACACCATTTCCCCCCTTTTTCTCAAATAAAAACAAAAGGGGTCAAATAAAAGGCCAGAGGTCAAAGGTCAAACCAACCTCAAATTCAAAGGTCAAGTTGCAGCTCAGGTTTAACTTGGGTGTTACAAGCTATCAGATGATTACAGAATATAATGAGACTATTACACTCTGTACAACTCACCTCTAATGTGCACACACACACACACACACACACACACACACACACACACACACACACACATATATACACATACACACACACTCGCCTGAGCAGCAGTGGAGGCAGTTAAATGTTTCTCTGAGGCGTTTAGGGACTTTCTGCCTCTTCTGGCTGTCAGAACCAAAACTGAATGATGGACGATGATTGGCTGTGGCTGTCAAGCGTGCGTACACAGACACACACACATTCAGACACAGACACACACACACACACAAACAGTGACGCAAACACACACAAGGTTTCCTGAAGCTGCTGGTGAAATATTCAGTGCTGCACTCACTAAAGGCAGCTCATGTGCCTCAAGACATTTACACCTCATTTTGCCAATTTAGTGTGGCATCCCTACTCCCCCCCAACACACACACACACACACACACACACACACACACACACTGTAAAGTAAAGCTAGTTAATTCCTGCCACAGTGTACTTCTCCTGCAATAAACCCACTCAGTTGTTCTCTAAGGCGGCACTCACACCAAAGCTAATCTCGAAGCTAAAATACATACACAGATACACACTGCACGTTTTATATGATGTATATATAAATGTTGTGTGGAGCAGCAGGACAGTGTGTAAAGTATATTAAACTCAGCAGAAAGCAGACCACATGTTCAGCTTAATCACTGAGAGGTTATCTAACATTAAACTGCTGCTCAGCTGACTAATGTGCTTACTAGCAACTTACGTGCTGACCATCAAACTAACCTGCCCTGCTAGAGAGTCAACTCACCTGTTAACTAATGTGCTGCAAACTACAGGACAGGCACCACGTTTACAACCAGCTTAATGACTTAAAGGATATGTAACAAAGCTGGACACCAAGCCAAACAACCTTCGAAAACAATTAACTAACCAGATACCCATCCATGCTAACTCATCAACTATCTACTAGCCGATCTTTTAACTGACCAACTTACCCTGTAACTAGCTATCTTATATTGAAGCGATGAACGGAGACACTATGTTTACAAAGAGCTTAAGTCACAGAAAGGCTAGCTATAATGCTAAATAACCACTCTAAAAATGAGCTCAACTGCTAATAAGCTAACAAGAGAACAAGCTAACTAGCTCGATTACAACTAACCTGCTAAATAGTCAGCTAACTTGCAAACCAACTTAATGTGTCTAACCTGCTACCCAAGCAACTCACAAACTAAATAAGATGCTAACTAGCTGAGAAAATCTGCTCAATAACTGTAACTAACCCACAAACTCTTAACTTACTAAGTAAGATGTTAAAACACCATCTAACCTGTTAACTAACATGCTAACAAGCTACTCGGCCAGATAACAGATAACAACTACCCTTAACTAGCTAATCACCTAACATGCTAACCACCAAGTAATTCACCTTCGACCCAACCAACTAAACTGCTAACTAAACACATCACCTGCTAAAAAAAAACAGGTAAACTGCTAACTAACCAAATCATCGGCTAACCACACAACTAATGTGGTAACTTAACACATCACCTGCTAGCCAACAAACTGCTAACTAACATGCAGACAGTATGCACTCACCTGAGTAGTACGAGTGAACGCAGGAGTCCACAGTGTTCACCAACAACAAACTGCTGAATTTACTTCGTCACAGCTCACCCAGTCAAAATGGACCAGTTCAACAGGCAGAGTTAGGAGAAGGCCTTCAGCTAAAAGTTTGCTCTGAGAGCTGATTCAAATTGGTGTTGCCCCGCCTCCTGCTCTTTTATTGGTCTGATGCAAGCTCACTGATTGGCCAGTCTGAACTGAAAAGCCCACCTACGGCCAGTGAGTGAGCTAGGATCTGACCAATACACGAGCAAATCACTTTTTAAAACCACTTTGTCTTTTACCAGTTTTGTTGTTGTTGTTGTTTTAACTGGGACATTTTAACCATGCTGCACGTTGTCATTGTTTACGTTGTTAGTTTGTTTTATTATCTTATTCTGTTTTTCTTCTTTTGGTTGGTTTTAATCTCTCGTGAAACAAACACCAAGACAAAACAGAAAAAAAAAAAAATTCATTCCAGCCTGGGGCAAAAAATAAGAAAACATGAGATGAAGTTGAAACACACTATAAACAGCATGTAACACAAACAAACCAAAAGATAAGAGGATCATTATTATTGTTACACATGTGCCAACCCATGTGCCTTGCTGTGAATTTCACATGATGATGAGAGGTTCTCCTCATAACCTTGATAAGCAGTTTCAGAATCAGAATATAAACTGGGCCAGACGCAGGAGTTCAGAGGGCAAAGGAAGCCAAACAAAAGACGGTTTGGGGAAGTGCTGGAACCAGTGGTTTTGTCCTACGTATATTAGGGACTGAAAGTCAGAGTATCTCTGGACGTCCCCTTCCTTCCATGTACATTCAGACAAGACCCTTTGTGTTCTCACAGGATCTAAGCATTAAAAACACAAGTGTAATGACCTGGGAAAGACTTGTTCAGATCATTACGTCTGTCAGAACTAAATCGTATCTCTGTATCTTTTAAAGTTGCAACTAATAATTACTGTGATTATTATCGTTTTCTGATTAAGTGTTAAAGTCTTTAATGTTCATGTTCATGACAAGATCCCAGAACCCAAGCAGGTGTCTTCAAATGTCTTGTGTTGTCCAAGCAACACCCCCAAACCTAAAGATGTTCAGTTTACGATGATCTAAAACAGAAGAGCAGCAAATCCTCTCACTGGAGAAGCTGGAACCAGAGAATATTTGGCCATTTTCCTCGGAAAACGACTAAAAATGTGGGTTGAACCTGTCTGGTTGGCATAAAAAACTGAACACAAAAAGGATTTTGTGATTTCAGGCAGACAAATGAGCACACTGTGAAGATCAGCAGTCGCTCCACACAGCGGATCAGTCAGACCAAACTACCCAGCAGCCCCTGCAGCAGCACGCTGACTCTCCATGTGTTTATTAGTTTGCTGGGATGGCTCCATTGGCTGCTCGGCCACCCGCAACATCACATAATGTGCCGGCGGTGGACCGAACGGGTGCCGTGATGGAGTAAGCGCAGAAACAGACCAGTCCAGAGAGGGCTGGACAGGGAGTTTACCTCCATTACATACACACACGGTTGTCACGGAAACACATGGCTTCACAGCATGACCTCAGTCTGTATGCAAAGTGTAATGCAAACACAGGTAGAAGGAGAGGTGTGTGTCAGTGTGTGTGTGTGTGCATGTTTTCTGCCTGCCTGAACACGTCTCTACTCCCAAAAGAAAGACTCCTGCCCAACCCCTCCCCGTCTCACTGTTACCGTTACCATGACGACGCCGTCAGGCAGCAGTGACAGACAGTTTAAGCGGTGTTTGAGTTTTCCACCATGGCTTCCAGGTGTGTCATCAGTCCATTCATCTCTCTGTTGTATTGACACTCTGTATGACTTTATCTGTTTTCAGTGGAATGACAGCGGGGCGGGGCAAAGACAGAACGACAAATATGCACACACACACACACACACACACACTCATAGTGGACTCTTGAAACTCCCAAATCTTATTAACAAGCCTTCAGACCCGCAGTTGTAGATTAAAAATGGATCAAGATTCAGCGGCTGCTCGGCCTCTTTTCTCCTCTCTGATCATTCTGGGAGCAGAGTTTGGACAGAGTTTGGTGTGGAGGTGTTTGGTGTGGAAGATCTCTCATTTTAAACAGAATTATTAAACCATGATGGAACTGAGAATGGTTTTCTCTGTTTTTATTTACTTTTTGAATAAACGTACAGATGAAAACTGTTTACTTAACCCAATGAAAGTGATTTAATTTTGTACATAAAAAGAGGCAAGTTTAACCTTTTTAACGTCAGGGCTGAAACGAATAATTATTTTTCAGCTACTTAATTAATCATTTTGTTTGTAAAATGCCAGAAAAAAGTGAAAAATGTCCATCACAATTTCCTGTGGCTCAGTTTAACATTTAAATGTGTTGTTTTATGTAACAGGCCACATAGATGAGAAACAAAAGCTGAAGCTCTCTGGTTCCAACTAAAGAGGAAAATCTTTAAAGATTCAGTAATTTAATGAAACAGCTGCTCACTATAGTTTTTAGCAAACAAACAGGAGGTCACTTTGTTGGGGACTATTTTCAGCAGCGGATTAATCCACATTTGCTGCTGTGACGACGTGTGTAACTGAATCAAAATAAACTAGAGTGTGTGTGTGTGTTCATGGTGATGAAGGAAAGGTGAAGGTGATGTGTTTTTTAATAGTGTCTCAACAACAATGGAGGTCTATGGCACAGAGGACTGAGATGTATGATGTGTAATTTTGGGGTGTCCACCATTTTTTTTTTATTTGCAGTGTTACAAACACTACAAAGACATCTTCCTCCTTATTTATTGTAACACCACAAATCGTTATTGATTATTACAGATGATGATGATGATGATGATGATGTGGTTCATCTGTGTTTTCAGCTGTTCGAGTTGTCAGAGTGTGTCTGAGCACATAAACTGTCTGCTGGCTTCTTTGGAAATGAACATTAAGAAGCAGCTCTGCTCGTTTGGTTTCTGACAGCAGCTGAAGAGAGAAGATCAGCGCTGCTGTCCGACAAACACCGACGCAGAACAGATTTGTTATTTTCTGTTTCTAAGCTTCTGCAGCAGCTTTAACAGGATTCACAAAAACCTTCAGGGAAATTTTCAGCTCCCGGAAAAAAAAAAGGGGGGAAAGAAGAAAAAGAAAAAGCAAAGAAAAAGTCACAGATGTGGAGCTGTGTGTTAACATCCGACCTCAATCCTCTAATTTAACCTCCAGAGATTAGGACAAGCCACTAATCCAGACAGAGAGAGGGAGAGAGGGACAGAGTCCTGGTTTTTGATGTATTACTTATGTATTTTTGTCTTTTTTATTAAAATATATTGTTATTTTCAACAATGAAATCTCTCATTTCTACCAATAAAACAGATTGAAGTTAAATTAAAATAAAGAAAAGATGAAATGAAAGATGACGAGCTGAGGTCAGCCAGAGGATTAGAGAGAGAGAAACAGCTGTTCACTGAGTATACACACACACACATGCGTACACTCGGACAGACTCACAAACACACACACAGAGCAGGCTAAAGTGCTGCATTTGAGGACCTAACTGAAGCCTCCTTAAATGCTTGAATGAAGATCTGCACTACAAACCGAACTCACTGATCCCACATATGAGATATTTCTAAAAAATAAAACACGTGCACATGCAAAGGGAGGGAATAAGTATCTTCATCCCAGCTCATCAGCATCGTGAAGGCTCCACGCGACGCCATAGATTCATGAGATGCGTTTTATTTGTCCTTAAGACAAATATGATGATGAGAAACTGTGGATTTAGAGTCATTCACCGTAACAGACTGAGGTAAAGAATTCAAACCCACGGCCATAGCAGAAAACTCGGACACCTGAATCTGCAGTTGGGACAAAGCCTCCTGAAAAGCAGCACAGCTGCTGAGGAGCTGCTGAGCAAAACACTGAGGACTCTCTCCATCCTGCTGACTGCTGACAAAATGCAACCAGGAAGAGACAGAGGAGAGGGAGGAAGAGGAGAGGGAGGAAGAGGAGACGGAGGAAGCGAGCGGAAAGCAGAGGATGAGGAATGTGGTGGAGATAAACGCAGAGAGGCGATGAGAGAGAGAGATAAAAAGGGGGAGAGAGGGGGAAGGAGAGAGGAGACGAGTGTTTCCCATCCAAACAGGCACTTCAGATGATACGGAGAGAGAAAACGCCTCGTAAAGAACGACAACATCTCTCCCTCTCACCCCCTCCCACCCCCACTCTCTCTTATCTCCTCTCCACAGTCTGAGCAGAGGGAGGAGAGGTGGTTCAAGGTGAAGAACGAGGGACCCATATTAAATAAAAACGAGACGAGAGAGAAGGAGGGAGGGAGGAAGAAAGAGGAGGAAGGGAAGGAAGAGAGGAGACGAGGAGGGAGGGTAAAAAGGAAGAAAGTGGGTAAGAGGGCAAAGCTGGAGGGTGAAGGGAAAGGAAGGTAAAGAGGAAAGAGGAGATGGAAGAAAGGAAATTAAAGCAAAAAGTAAAGAAGGAAGGAAAGGAATAAAATGGGTAATAAGGAGAAAATGGAGAAGGGATGGGAAGTGGTGGAGTAAGAAGAAGAAACAGAAAAAGGAGGGAAAGACAAGAAAAAGCACAGGAAGGAAGGATGAGAAAGGAAAGCAAAGGAAGGGAGTAGAGAAAGGAAAAAAGAAGAGGAGAGAAGGAGGAAGAAGGGAAGAGAAGTGGAGGAGGAAAAGGAAGAGGAAACGCAGGGAAAAAAGAAGGAAGGTTGTGAGGAAGGGAGGATGGCAGCCCCCTTCTATAAAACCTCCCTGAGCTCAGCTGACTGCTGCGTCATTTTCTGCCTCAACGCTGAAACAGTTAACCAACACACACACACACACACATGCTAACACGCACACACACACCCTCACACACACACACACACCCTCACACACACACACACACACACACCACTGCCAGTCATAAAATCCCTGGACCCTGCAGGGCAGAGCATGACGAGGGCAGAGGGCGTCCCAGTGTGTGTGTGTGTGCGTGTGTGTGTGTGTGTGTGTGCGTGTGTGTGCGTGTGTGTGTGTGTGAGGGTGTGTTGCAGAGACAGAGACATATAAAGTAGCAGAGAGGTAAAACAGTCTTTATGGCTGAAGTCTGCAGAGTGTGAAATCCTTCTGAGGAAGAGGAGGAGGATGAAGATGATGTTTACGATGATGATTATGATGATTAAGATTAGAAAGGTGAGGAAGACAAACATGATGAAGATGAGAAAGATAAAGATGAATACTGTGAGAAGGTGATTGTCATAAAGAAAACGATGATCCGGCTCCACGTGATTTCACTGCCGTGGCCTTGACCTCTTACAAGTTAGCAAAGTTACCAAAAGCTGTTTTTAATGACATTTTTGTTCATTTCCATCTGTCACATCACTCTAATCATGAACGATGAGGCTCCACTTTCTGCTAAAATTAAAATACAAACGTCCACAAGAGGCTCACAACATAAACAATCAAACAGCATGCTAATGAGTTAGCTGTCGTCAGAGCCTCACCAGTAGTGGAGCTGAAAACGTGGGCAGCGGAGGACACTGAGTCTCTCTCTGGACCTACGTTTAGAGACAGACTGTCAGACGCACGTCGCCGTCCTGCAGCCGAGCAGAAACACAAACAGTCAGAGCTGCTGCCGTGTTTCTGCTTGTGTTTAAACTGGAGTGAGAAGATGAATCTCTGACAGACAGTGATGGAGGCTGCAGCTCTGCTCACTGGTTCTGCTTCCTCTTGTTTGTCAGGTCAAACTCTGAGAGTGCTGTCTGACAGAAAGCTGCAGGAAGTCAGCACCAAACAGGAAGTGGAAAAGAGACAACGGCAACAGACCACAGCCTCCAATAAAGGATCAATTATAGTCCACGGACACTGTTATAATCAAATAACAGGAGGAAGGAAAGAGCTGCTGGTGACTGTGTTTTATTTTCTGACGGATGAAGTCATGTTTCTCTCTCTCTCCGGTAGCTGTCACTTCCCTCTCCATCACCTGTCAGTCAGGATGCAGACGGAGGCGGTTGCCGCGGCGACTTGCAGTAACTGTACACTTGGCAGAAGGTCCTCGAGTTGTTCTTTCTCTGTCTCCCTGCGTCTCCTCAGAGACTCACAGCTGACAGTCCGAATTGTCACTTAGCATCTGCTGCAAATTACTGCAAATTACTGCACTGTTTCTGAAAGTACTACTAATACTGATTACAGTGGAAATACTACTGTTGTTACTGCTGATACTGCAAGTAAAGCTGCTACTATTACTTGTGAAACCACTACCGTTACTACTGCTACTACTCTGTGCCTGCAGAACTACTAGACACCTCGTCTTCATCTCCAGCATGAAAAAAATACACTGAATACCTGCAAGTTTAAAAAAAGACACAGGAAAACAAACGCACCTGTGTCCACAGGCTCATTGTCTCAAGGCGACACAACACAGAGAGAATGCTTTTTTTAATGCCAGTAAAAATGTGTTGCACCACATAAAATATACTGTTATATAATAAAATATACATATAAAAATACTGTTAAACACTGAAAATGTTCAGTGAACATCTGGTCAGATTTGAGGCCATTTTTATTTTCTCTTTAATCAGATGGTTTAGATTTAAATGGCACCTTTTTTTTCCTTAATAAAATGACAGGAATCAGAACCAGAATCAATCTTTTCTGTTCTGCTTCTGTTCTACACTGACACACTGTCACTGCAGTAATGTTGGCAGCATCTGTGCTGCTGCTGCTGATAACAACACACACACGTGTTGTGTGTGTGTGTGTGTGTGTGTATGTTTTCCTGCAGACAGAGTTCGGCAGCCTGGTGCACAGAGCAGCTGTACAGCATCTGACCTTTGACCCCGCCTACAGGTGTGTGTGTGTGTGTGTGTGTGTGGTGGAGGGCAGCGACCTCTTCCTCTCCTGAGTCACACCACCTGCTACCAACCCTGTTTCAAATACATACACATACACACACATACACATATGTAACATATGTGGTTTTATGTGCAATGTGTGTGTCATATGTGTGTGTCTGTGTGTGTGATGTGTGTGTGGTGTTTTGTACTCCCCTTCATCTCACTCTCCTCCTCCTCTTCCTCATTTTTTCCTCTTCACCAAACCCACATTCCTCCCCCTCCTCCCCCTCCATGCCTGCATTTATTGTCGCCTGTTTTCCTCTTGTTAGTGTGTGTGTGTGTGTGTGTGTGTGTGTGTGTGTGTGTGTGAGTGTGTATGAAGCCTCGGGCAGGATTCCGTTCCACTTCGCTTGTGTTGTTGGAGCAGGTGGCAAGACAACATACACACACATAAAACACACTGAACACACAATAACACACTAACAAAATTATGTTTCTGTGTTTTTGATTTCTGGCTCCACATTAAACACACACTCTCACACACACACAAGCACACACTGATGTCTGTATTGAGTCGTCTCAGTGGCTCAAACACAATCACAGCCCTGAGGGGGCGACCGAGATAGACTGAGACAGACAGAGATGGAGAGAGAGGCTGAATGGGAGAATGGAGAAGTTCCTTCACGGTTCTCAAGGTTCTCAATAGACTGGTTAAAATAAACTGCTCCATCTGAATAAAAGAGCGAGGCATGAGAAGGTTTCATGTTTTACACACATTTCTTTTTCTCCCCGTCCTTCCTCTCCGAGAACACGGATGTTCTGGTGCCGTTCTACACAGAACCATGTTCTTTACCGCGTCAGTGGCTTCATCAAAGAAAAGCGTGTTGTCAAATAACTCGTCCGACTTTGTTTCTTTATCGCTAACTGCTGTTTGTGTGTCCTGTATTTTGTTCAGTTAATGGAAACTGAGGTTTTACTGGTTTACAGCTGAACTTTGAACATTTTTATCTGTTCTGTTGTTATCACACTGGAGCAAAGGTGAACCTCCTGTAGCACCTGCCTTCATTCAGTCTCTCCTAGACACACCTGAGGTTGTCATGTGGTCGAGTTCAGGTGAAAACACTGGGACTCATCAGACTGTTCACAGGAATGATAATCAGACCGTGAAAATATTTAAGGCGACTCTTTCCTTGGAACGTGTTTTTCACCTTCCAACAGGATGTACAGGATGTACCTGTCAGACAAACCCCGCCCATCAGTATACACACACACACACACACACACACACACACACACACACGGCTGAGAGGATTACATTCTGCTGAGTGATGTCCATATTCAGGAATGTGTGTGTTGTAGGAAAAAGAATGTGGACCTGTGTGTGTATCACAAAGGCGTCTTTGTGCCAAGGACCCCCCCCCCCACCTCCATCCACCTTCACCACTCCAGATACAGCGAGATGTACCTCCATCTCTTCATCATACCTGTTCCAACCTGTGAACACACACACGACCTGATGGAGTAAAGTCACCTGAGCATCACGGCTGAATGCTAACAGCTGCATGCTAAAGTGCTCACAATGACAATGTAGACATGTTTGATTGTTTGCTAAGTACCTCAGTGACCATTTTCTGATGGGAATGTCCTTTTATTTAGCTGATTTTTTGATGTAAATCAAAGCACAAGTTGCGATTTTGCCGCGATGATGGCGCTACGTGAAAAGTTATAACAGCTCGTCCACCTGAAAGTCTTTCCTCAGGAAACAGTAAAGGAGCTTTGGGGGTCCGCCAAAAGCTGGACCAGATCTGTGCAATCAAAATTCAGGCGAAGTTGTTGAGTTCCTGGAAAAGTTCTTGCTGTTAAAAAGATTCCCCGCTGCTGCTCCACAGCAGAAATCTCGACTAATACCAGAAGATCAGAACAATTGCTGCTCACTCTGTCCTGACCTTCCTGCTTATTCAGCGCAGCCTCACACCTCTCTGCTCACTGAAAGGGTTTTTGTGGCAACCTCAGGAGTGAGAGAAACATCAAAGAGAGGAGGATTTTCACCCAGACTGCACCTGTTTAAAAAAAAAAAAAAACAACACGTACAGGTGACATGTTTAAGTCAGGACGTACAGCAGATCTTTGTTTTAAATGAGTAGATGCTCCCAGCAGTCACTGTACTGTGGCTGAAGTAACATCGGAGTACAGTGACAGTATCTGTACTTCATGCCGTCTGACTGATGACAGACACTCTGTCCCCTGCCCGACTACATTTTTAGCTGCTGCCGCGAAATTACAGTAATTTTCTGGGGAGAAAAAGCAGCTAGCCTGGCTAATGGCTGCCATTACAGCTTCTTTATCTGACAGCGAGCCGGACCACAGAGAAACAGGACGTCCTCTGTCTGTCTGTCAAACTGCACAGACACGTGTTATTGATTAAAAACACCTCTTTTAAATCGGTAATCATTTAATGCACTGAAACTGTTGCTGATACATGACACACTGATGATGAGCATTTAGTGTGAACGTTAGCAGGTCCAGTGAAATGGAAAACACCCTCTGGATTGTGTTACAGTGCTGTGTGTCTCTGGGTGTGTCATCGTTGTCATGGCAGAGGAGAGAGAATCGTTTTCAGGCTGTAGATCGGTTATTTTCCTTTTACCTGTGACTCCTTATCACAAGTTATAGTAAAGACATGAGTCATGATTGTTTCAGCGACGGATGGATTTTTTCCTTCTTGAGTTGTGTGATCTGATTACAGATTTCATTTGCATTTTGAGCTGCAGCCTGTGCATCGCCAGCCCCACTGCACCAAAGCAGAGGCACCACTCAAATGAACAGAGAGCAGTTGTCTGTTTGAGCTCAGGCTTAAGGCCCCAGCTTCCTCCGTCAGACCTATTCCTCCCCCCACACCTATGTTTGATGTCCAATTAGAGGGGTTGCATCTGGCATTTTAATTAACTTTCGAAAACAGCACTCTGACACCCACTTCATGGCGTGATTGGTCGGCTGTGAGGCGGCAGTTACGACTCACCATCGGAAAGTGGGCTTCGAAAGCTGCTGAACGGCGACAGGCCTTTAGAAAAAATGCAGATTTGTGTGAAGTTGTGGCTGCGAAAACAGGCTGCAGCCTCCTGTTCTCTCTCAGACAGCTGATCGGCACTGAGATATGAGCAAAAGGCTCATATCTCAGTGCACATGGCGATATGCTGGCCTGCAGCAAGTATTTCCAACATAGGAAGAGGCCTGATACGAGACCCCCTGGTGTGGGTGTTTACAGTCTCTTATCAAATGTTTCTAATGTGTTGGGGCTTGTTGTGTTTCATCTACCGTTTGCTGCAGCTCACTCTGGAAACCCGTGGATTCCCAAACCTCGTATATCGACATCCCTATCGATGCCAGCTCATGTCCGGGACTCTGAACTTTAAACGCTGTGATGTCACATGTCTGAAAGTGTCTTCAGTAACGAGACCGAAGCTGAAACACTGACCTTCATCCGAGTGTTTACATGGAAATATGTAACTCACAGCCAGTATGTGGGAGAGAGAAATAAACACTCGACTCAGAGCTTATATAAAGTGAAAGACAGGCAACACACACACACACACACACACACACACACACACGCTCTCTTCAGTTAAAGGGCAGAGCTCTCCATAGAAGGAGGGATTGTGTTGGATTTGATGGAGGGGGGGTGTGGGGGTGCATGTTAGGGGGGTTGGTCAGTACTATGAGTCAGCACACACACAGACACACATACACAGGTCGCTGTGTTGCCATAGAGACAGCAGAGTTGGTCAGTGTAAAATCAGAAAGGCTGTCGCTGGACTGTTAATGTGGAGTCCAGATGGGAGGAGCAGTCAGAGCATGGGGGGCGGGGGGTTAGGGATGACCTCATTAACCTTTGACCTCTTCATTCTTGGCTGCTAATAACTGTTCCTGAGTGATGTCTGACCTTTGACCCCAGCAGGTTCAGCACCTGCTCTGTCTTGTTTTGATCTCCGTCCCTGCTGCAGGTTTAAAGTCCACTTGTGTGTGTGTGTGTGTGTGTGTGCACAGGCCACATGCTAACAGGTAGGCAGCTGTAAATTTAAAGTGACAGACTCAGACAAAATGGCTGATGTGTTCGTACGGGAGAGAAGATGCATTGAGGATTTCTAATAGTCAGTTTGAAATCTCCTCCGTTTTTTCTTTTTCAGTCTTTTACTAACGTAATTAAAGTTTTGTCTGAGAAGCGACGCTCTCGTTTTGGATACACCCTCCAAACTCCAAACTCTCACATTTGGATGCTGTCTGATCTGCTGGTCCGTGAGCAGCCGCTCTGAGGCGGTTAGGGTTTAAGGGCCCTACTCACGAACACAGCAGTGGTGGTAATGAGGGGGAGGTGAGCGCAGCTCGTTCATTTTCCCTCACCTACATTTATCCTGTACGTCCAAGGACTGAGCGGCCGACAATCGGCTGCTTCTCCAAACGTCATGTCACCACTGCTACAAGAAGGAGGGGAACATGCAAGAGCAGAAGTCTTTTCACATTAAAAAAGACAGTACTTCAGAAACATAAATAAAAAATTCTAATTCTTCTTTCTGAAAACAGAATATCTATTTACAAATGGCTCATCATGCAGCTGTCCTTTTACCTGCGGCATCAATAAACTTGACCTGCACATAACGCATGCTCTGTATGAAGTAACCCACTATGTTACCCATTCAATCCTGCACCATGTGTTAACCTCTGTATAAAATCAACAGTGAATGCACTTTAAGTTGTTGTCTGTCTTTTATTTACATACATGTCCGTATATATAAATGTAATTTTGCTGTATGTTTGTTCCTGCTTGAGTCTGATTCACTATGTTTTGACAAACTTGACCAATAAAACTGATTCTGTTGAAAAGGATTTTAATGTAAACTGGACTTTAAATTTTTATTCTGTGCTGTGAATGTGCACCACATACATTTTCTCTCCGCGTGTGAAGGATGGAAATGAAAATGAAATCCCGTGCCTCCACCTGCAGTAACCCCACTGTTCCCACCCAGTGAAAGCACAGAGAGCGCCACTTTAACATTTAAGCAACATGTTTATTGAATTAAAATCTGCTTTTAGCTGTAAAAAATAAAACAAAACATAAAAGAACACTGTACATTTATTTCCCCACAGAAGAGAGTACATGATTGAGCATGTGTGTGATGGAGTTGATATGAGGCTGTGGGGCTTTAAATCCGACAAGAGCGAAGTGTGACGCCTGCGGGCTTGAGTGTTAACAGGCTAAACATTAACCCAGCAGGAGCACTAGCAAGCTGCTAACAGCAGCAGGAACTCTGCTAGACCAACCAAACAAGGAAACACAGTCTGAGCTTCAGCTTCATATATACTGTATGATGGTAATGGCATGGAATATGCAGGTGTGTGTGTGTGTGTGAGTCTTTGGTACATGTATTCAGATGGTGAACACAAGTCTTAAAAAAGCAGGAGAACAATGAAATGCCCTTGTTAAGCACACACACAACACACAATAAGGTTGCAACATAAACAACAGATGAAAAAGCACAAACAAAACAAAATATCTGACATGTCGTTCACATATATGTACAGTCTCTACATCACTACGACACCTTAATGTGATTGTCTCCGTGGATTTCACAGTGCACATGACAGCTTCGTTTTCACAGCCCCGAGTCCATCAACGCCAAGCCACACAACAGCCGGCGTGGCGTGCAAGCTCGTCACGATCGCGCAGTTAATGGCCCCCGTCTCCAACCTCCGTTTTTGTACATTAAATAGAACAGAGCAAGGCACTCTAGGTAAAATAAGGCGGGCGCCTGGAAAATTACCTGCCATTAATCTGTGCAAACAATTGACTTTTTAGCCCTGGTGATTGGGAACACGGCAAAATTAAGTCGTATTTCAGCTGACCTGACAGCAGTTACAGAGGTTAAGAAATGGTTGTATTTAGTCTCGGTGTACCTTTTCCTTCATAGTGTAGTGGTTTTTTACAACGACCTCTCCCTCCTCGGCCTTATTCCCTTTTTTTCTTTCTTCACTACTTGGCTCCCTGACCGAGCTGAAATTACCTTAAATTGGTCTGAACTGGGTGGAAACACTCTAAAGTGCTGCTCAGCCAGTCTAGTTCCTGGCCAAAGAAAGCCAAGAAACAATAAAAATGGGAACAAAAAAGAAAAAGGAATTCACAGTCACTCTTTGTCACACTTCAACAAGCTGATCGGGCTATAAAGAGCAGCTTTAAACCTCGAGTCAGCTCTCAAGAAAAAAAAAAGTAAAGAAAGAAAAGAAAAACACATTCAGACTTAATGAGGATATCAATGCGAACCTTTCAATGGCTGCACAAAGAACTCCAGATTCAAAACATTTGTGAATAATCAAAAAGGAAAAACACATAAACTCCTTCATTTAACCCCCTGTGAAAAGGTGAACACAAATAAAACATGAAAAGGTGAAAGCAAAGACAAATAAAACAGAGGGAAAACACATAGAAGCTAAGGATAGACCCATATGGGATTTCCGATATCAGTAGTGAACCCATTATTCAGGACTTACATCTTCATAAATCCAAAATCTTGAAAAACACACTTTGCTTTGCACGACTTGTAATTCTTGAAAATATGACATCAGGTGCTTTAATATAACAGGAACTATTCAGAAAATATTGAAAGAATCGAACATGCTGATGTATGATTGGACATGAACAGCAAAAACACAACTCAATCGTTAGAAACCACCCTCAACCATGTTCTGGATCAGCAAAGTTCATTGTGGGGGTCACGGTCACCAAACATCATCAAATATCAGCTGATAAATATTGGTAAACCCATATTCGGTCTATCCCTTATGTAATCCATCATGGTGTGAATATGGTGGAATCCACGTTGAGGCGAAAACCAAAAACTGAACTGAAAAGAAAGGGTGAACAAAACCAAAACCAAACCAAGGATCAAAGGGAAAATGGCAGTTTGGAAGTGGGTGCTGTGGAGGGGAATCAGTGCAACTTTGGTGGCCAAATAAGTCCCAGCATGACTACCACACCTGGTTGGTCCAATGGATGTTCCTGTTGTACATTGCCGTGTTTGCATAGTCTCCTACCTGTTTGTTGCTGTATTTGGGGGGGTTGGCCTTGTAGCTGTAATCCGAATATTGGTCAGAGCCTGTGGAGTTGTTGTCGCCCGTTCCCACAAAGGTGTTGGTGGCAGGGAGGTCCTGAACAGCCTGGTGCTTCTTGGAGGCGGAGGGCGACTGTGGCTGCAGCTGGATGGAGGGTAGGGGGGAGTTGGAGCGGTAGTGGCGGCCCAGATCGGGGCTTCCTGGTGGGTAGTTAAGGGGCAGGTGGATTCTGGGACTGTCGTTGACGCTGTCATTGATGAGGTTGAACTTGAGGCCCTTTTGTAAGCTGGCCTCCTCGTCCTCCTCCAGTGGCTTAGCAGGTTTTGGAGCTTTACCCTTTTTGCTCTTTTTACCTTTGCCATTTTTGGGGCCCTGCTTTGGAGCGTACAGGTCCTTACTCTCCTTCTTACCAGCCTGGTAGCCGCTCTTGGTGTCCTTCTGCAGCCGATGTCTGATGACCACCACAGCTACAATGACCAGAATCACACCGGCAATACCTGCCAGGCTGCCGTACAAGATGTTGCTGCGCTGAGCAAGGGCGTAGTTGGGATCTCCAGCAATGTCCCTGTCCAGAGGGGTGTAGAGGCTGTGTCCGACCAGCGCCTCAATGAGGGAGACGTTGGACTTGGTGTCGTTGACGAAAACGTGCACCAGGGCGGTGGTGTGGCGGGGAGGTTTGCCTTTGTCACTGACCTTCACCACCAGGCGGTGCAGTCCATTGTGTTTGCCCGTGAATTCCTGTGCCAGTGTGATCTCCCCACTGCTGGGCGAGATGTGGAACAGGCCATACGGGTTACCGCCTGTGATGGTGTAGACCAACTCAGCATTGGGCCCAGAGTCAATGTCCTCAGCCTCTACAACCTCCACTCGGGTGTCTGGTGGGGTGACAGGTGTCAAGTATGTGTAGGAGGAGTTCGCCGGTTTAGTGACATAGGGGGCATTATCATTCTCATCCAGGACATTGATGGTCACACCTACATAAGAGGATCGGGGAGGGTCACCAGCATCCACGGCCTTCAAACGGAAGGTGTACGTGCTCTCCTTCTCACGGTCAAAGGAGATGCTGGACAGGATGGTTCCTGTGCCGTTCTGGATGACAAACTTGCCATTGTCCGGTTCCACAAACAGCCTCACTCGGGCATTTTCACCTTTATCTGCATCAGTGACGGTTACCACACCAACAGGATTAAGTGGAGGCATGTTTTCAATGACAGAGAAGCTGTAGCCGCTCAGCATAAACTTGGGGTCATTGTCATTGCGGTCCAGAACATTAATCACCACTGTAGCAGTGCCAGTTTTGCTAGGAACACCCTTGTCTGCTGCTGCCACACGGAACTCATAACGTTCCGTCTCCTCCCGATCCAGCAGGTTCTTCACACGGACCTCCCCAGTGTTGGCATCAATCTCAAACAGCCTGGTTGCTGAGCGCTCGATGATGCTGTAGGCCAGCTCTGCGTTGGTGCCGCTGTCTGCATCTGTTGCCACGACATCCAGCACCTTGTCACCTGGCTGGTTGCCCTCTGCAAAGTCCACCTCGAGCATCGCAGGCGAAAAGTTTGGTGTGTTGTCGTTCATGTCTGTGACCTGGACTTTGAGGGAGTTCGTGCTGGACAGGGCTGGGTTCCCAGAATCCACAGCAACAATTTCAATCCTGTAATCCTTAACGCGCTCGTAATCCAGCAGGGTAGTTGTCTGCAGGAAGTACTTCCTCTTCCGATCATTAGCTGACTCACTTGCAGGTCGGAGCTGAAACGGGACATCACCGGCAACTACGCACGTAACCACAGCGTTTTCGCCCTCATCACGGTCCGACACCTGGACCAGTGCCACGGGGGTGCCTATAGGCATGTCCTCAGAGATGTTGGCCACACCATCCTGGTGTGTCACCAAGCCAATTCCACGGATCTCGATGGCTGGTGCGTTGTCATTCTGGTCCTTGACGTTGATGGTCACCAGGACCTTGGAGCTCTTGGAGTTGGGCCCGCGATCTTTGGCAACCACAAAGAACTTGAGGAAGTTCTCCTCCTCACGGTCCACCAGGCCTTTGACATATATGATGCCTGTGGAGCGGTCAATGCGCAGAAGCCTCTGGACGGTCTCCGACGCCTGATGGAGGCTGTAGTCAATCTCTCCATTGATGCCAGTGTCTCCGTCATTGGCTCTGACCTGCAGGGGCAAAAAAAAAAGGTTAGATTTTCACAGCGTAACATTGTCCTGAATTGTCCGGACGCATGAGAAAGGTTGTGTAATAACCCAGATATACATTTTAATTATTTGGCTCTGTACCTCCTAGATTCACCATAAATATTCAAATTTGACTTGTATTTGACTAATTTCGGTCAAATCAGTCAGAATCGATGTTTCAGTGGTAACTCACAGCCTGAAAACCCAACGTTCCCATTATAACTGCAGTAAAATTTATTCACTGATGCTGTGACTTACAAAGAGTCATGACCATCACTAATGCACAGTGCACACATAAACACAATAACATCTAACGGCCATGCAGCGGGTCACTGGCATCTGATGGGCAGATGAGTGAATGTTAATGTTCCTCTCATTATCAGAAAAGCCTCAGCTCCTCGGGGCCCATTAGGAGACCAGAGAGGACTGACCGGCCCCATACGACCAAACCCAAAGTAAATGGAGGTAATTAGTCAATTAGAAGGTACGAGCAGTCAGAAGAATGTCACGTAGGATGAACTCATTAACTCACTTTTCTATACACACATCTAATGTTTTTCATTTGTGTTCATTCAGTGCCTTGGTTGTTGTGAAGAAATGTGGGTCGTGTGTGGTTTCAAATGAACTGTTGAACAGCTGATAAGTGTCCCAGGTGCTGCTGGTTCAGCATTTCCTCAGCCCTCACCTGAGACTTACAGTAATGTAATTAGGGTTTTTAAATTTTAAACTTTAAAGCTAAGCAGCAGCTGGCAGTAGCTTCATATTTACCACACAGACATGAAAGTGGTACCAGGCCCCTCATCTGACTGTCATCAAGAAAGACATATGTGACTTTCTCAAAATGTCAGCCTGTTCCTTCAAGACGCAAAATATGTCAGGCTGACAGAAAAGTTATTTCCTGGAATGGAGCATCCATAAAAACATGAGGTCTTGCATTTTGATATTTAACTTGTGTAAACATCATATAGCTTCAATGCAGAGCTGGAACAAGATGACACAGAATATGTGATATTGTGAATGTGGGAAAATATCTCACACAACCATGTAAATGAAGACGTGAGGAGGAAATCTGGGTTTAAAGAGTTAATGCAGCCAAAAGAATCTCTGAAGGATTTTCCTCTTACACTGACTCCACTTCACACTGTCACATAATAAATATCTGGTTTCCTGCCTGCTCAGGATCACAGACTGTGACAGACCATCACCGGCACCCGGGGGTGACCGTGGAAGTCACTGATCCGAGTCGCAGAGGTTAAGGTTAAAGAAAGCATTAAAGTAAAATATAATTTCTCCTGCCCATTGATTTCCTTTCCTCTGGTGTGGCTTTAAGCGGCAGACATCACCAAACAGTGGTGAATTATTGACAGCTTCTGAGAATTGTGTATTGAACAGTTGGGCTGCTGGAGCACAGTGCTGCTCTGATGAAGCCAGAGCTGTGCTGGCTGCTCTCCAAGGCCGCTCTGTCCAGGCGTATAGCAAATATAAACATTGTTAACAGTTAACCAGCGAGACCAACTGGTTTCCTAAATGATCAGACCAGATCCTCTGCATGTTTCAGCCCATTTACCACAGTAAACCTGTAATGTGTCTTCTCCTGTCTTCTCCTCTGACCATTCTTCAAATCAAACCACTGGCTGGTTTTTAGGCTGGTTTCTTTCCTACTAGACTTGGTTTCTGTTTATTCACAATAAAAACCAGCTTTACCGCAGAATCCATCACAGCTAACATCCTATCTGAGGAGTGTGGACTCTTTCTGGGCTGCCTCTTTTTAGTTGATTAATCATCAGGTTGTCAAAGAAATATTTCATGTTTTTATCATCTCTTTTGGAAATCTGTCATTAGGGATAGCGACAGTCAGATATCTGTCAATTTTCTCAAATATTCTTTGGGCTTTAATGAGCTCTAGATTTGAGGAGATCCTTAATCTGAAAAGAGTCAATAATACTAAAAGAATGAAAGATTTCTACAATAATCTAAATCATCAGTAAATGAAATGTTATGATTATTAGTCAATTAAAGAGCATGAAAACCTTTATTTCTCTCAGTCAGTTACTATGATGACAGGGTCATACAGGAACACAACACTGCTTAAATTTACATCTCTGCTTTCCTGCTGGTTTGAAGTGGCTCAGTTAAAAAGAGGTGAAACTTCAGAGCATCGATCAGATGCCAGAGCAATTTTTGAATCAAAATCTGTTTTTGTGGGATTGTTTGTCAGTCAAATCTGATCGATGCACACCCAAACAGTCCTAAAAAAAAACCTTAACTCAAGGTCCACTTGCAAACTTTTTCCAGAGTTCTTTTAACCTCATCTCACAAGCGTCCTCAGCAAATACATCAGCATCGACTCAAGCCGCTGACGAAAGTTGCATGATGCGCTTGAAAGATTTAGCAAAAGCTAAAGTTTAGATTTTAAGATCTTAAGAAAAACCTTAAGATCCAGAAAAAGCAAGTGGACCTTGAGTTAAGATTTAATAAATGTGCCTTAAATTGCATTGTGCATTTTAACTTTTACTAAAATAAAAGTAGGAAATCCATCTAAAAACATGCTAAACGTGGCCATGTGCTCCTTTAATGAGCTAGTCAAAAGTCAGGGATATACATGTCTGTGCCGCCATGGGATGATTTAAGCAGGTCAGGGTCGTCAGTCACCAATGTCCTGCTGCCTCTAAAGCATCACTTCTCAAACGCACATTAAGTGAAATGAATTCTGCAGCTCTCTGAAATGCAATGAGCCACATCCAGAGCAATAATGCCAACAAGCCCCGTGGATAATCTCATGACTGACTCAGATTAAGTCATGCATGGCTCGCTGGAAGGCTGGCTGGTCGCACCGCAGTCAGCGGAGCAGGAATGGGAGGAAACGGAGGTTGATACGGCGAGGTGGGTTTGTTATGATGCCGCTGAACGAAACCGAGCCTAACTGCTCTGTCTCCTGACGGACACGTCACATACTGCCTGCCCGGCCTAGAGCTCAAAGGTGAAGTTGAATCAGTGGTTAATATGTGACTACATGAGGCAATCCCACGCCCTGCTTCACCTCTGCCGCACCATCTGTCCGTACGGATAATTGAGCAGCATATTATGTGCAGTCACTGCGCCATGTTGTCCAGCAGCTTTCGGCATTATCACCAACTGAGCCAAAGATTCCACTACAACGTTTGGTGGATAGAAAGAGTCTGAATTCACTGCAGTAACACTCTGACATGAGGAGGGACAGGTTTATGTAAGAAAAGAGGCACATTTATTTGCTCAGGTGTAATGATTGTATTTGTCAGTGACTGAATTCTGATGTGAACTTTATGTGATACTGCAGCTTGTTGTTTTAAACCCAGATTTTCTCCTTATGCGCCCTATTAAGTGTCTGTCACTCTCTCAGATCTGCTGTAAACTGGTTGATTTATACTCTGTCCTTTTTACATCCTGGGTTTGATTTTAGTCGTTCTGTCCATCAGTTATTGATTGGGTTCCAGTCAATCACTTTATCTAGAAATAAAGTAACTGTAATAGAAATGGTTCATATTTGGTTAAACTACTGAAAAACTGTCAGTAATAATGGAAACTTCCTGTTTTGAAGCCTAAAAGTCTCTGTGTATATGTGTGTGTGTCTGTGTGGACGTTCTGTACTCACCTGCAGCACAGAGTGTCCCAGGGGGCTGTTCTCCGGTAGTTCAGCCTCGTAGTGACTCCTCTCAAATTTGGGGGCGTTATCGTTCTGGTCGGTGACGGTGACCCGCAGCAGAGCGCTGCTCGCCCTCGCCGGCTTCCCACCGTCCACCACCCGGATGTTCAGGTCGTACGAGTCCTTCTTCTCGCGGTCCAGGTTGCCCATGACGACCAACTGCGGCAACTTCTCATCCGTGTCCACGGCGACCTGCAAGCTGAAGAGCTGGTCGGCATCTGGCCCGGTGTTCAGTGAGTACTCGGCCACGCCATTGGTGCCAGAGTCCCTGTCGGAAGCCATGGGGATGGAGAAGAGGGCACCGATGTGCGTGTTCTCAGGGATGGAGAGGGTGAGGATGGGTGAGGAGAACTGCGGCGTGTTGTCGTTGATGTCTAGCACCTCAATGCGGCCTTCGATCAGCCGCGGCCCTGAGCCGATGCCCTTCACCATGTCGGTGATCGACACCTCGAACTCCAGGAAACATTTGTCGCCATCAAACAGGTTGCGGCAGTCTCTCAGTGTCTCGCGGTCAATGGGGATCTCAGTGGTGTAGATGTCACCAGTCTTGCCGTCCACACGCAGGTATGGTGCGCCCACCTCCAGCTTGTAGAGGTGACCGGTGTCAGGTAGGCCCTGGTCGGCTGCCAGACTACCGATCAGTGTGTTGGGCGGCTGTTCCTCAGGAACCCGATACAGGATGTCGGTGGGTGCGGCATTACAGGAGACCAGTAGGAAAGCCACCAGGAACAACAGAACCTCCCACCTCAGCACCGCCATGTCTCCACCCGAGAGCACCACTCTGAAAGAGACAGAGAAAACAGGTTAGTGAGGCGGCTCGTCGCTCATCCTCCGTACACCGTCTAGACAGCACCAAAACACGGAAGATTGACCGACGATCTACAGAGCTGCTCCTCCAGATTTACGTCAGAGCTGTTCAGGGACAGACTGTCGAAATTTGTCTCCTTGGACCAGTAAATGTGTCCCAAACAGATTTGGGGGACTTGAAGGTGACCAGGATTTCGTCCGGCTGTGGTGAGCCGAGAGCAGCCGAGCAGCACAGAGTGATGACTTCGTCCTGCTGCCAGTCAGCCGCTCTGACAGGAAGACAAACCGTGTACCGCTGCAGGCGACGCTCGACCAAAAACACTGACGACGGGCAGCAAGTCAACAACAGTAACCGCAGCTTAAGTCATTACCCACTAAGACCACGGGTTTGTACAGACGTTAGTGTGACAGTTAGAAATTAATTTTAGAATACGTTTCTTTAGACGTGACATACATCATTAGTTTAGTGAATATCTAGTTTTAAGAACTAAGATTGTGTTTAAATAGTGAAGCAAAATACTGTGTGTTGCCCAGTTTAGTTTACACATTACATTTAGGTGCCAGTTATATTTCCATGTCCACATGATGCACATTTCCTCGTCTGCCCAAGTCCAGAAGGGTCAAAAGCCCCATATTTATCACAGCGTGTATAAGTCCATGTCTGCAGACACACAACATAGTAAAAACCAAATCCACGTTGGTGTTTTCAGCCCTTCGGTGTGTGTTTCCAGGGGTGATGTGATACATAAACAGCGCACAGAGAGCACAAGGCGTGTGGAGTCAGTAGGTGCCTGACAGCTTATTTTTGAGTAAATCAGGTCATGACTGACTCATCAGACCGACGTCTGTGTGGCTGCTTCAGTTCCCACCACACGGAGGGCTCTAAGAAAGCCTAATATTTCAAAGGCTATTTCAAATACTAAATATCTCACAACATTTAAGGTCTTGAATGTGTAACAGTGAACATCTGAACAGACGTTTGAAGGTTTGCAGACATCCTTATTATCTTATAGCATATGAGGCTGTTTACAATGATCAAAGTCTGAGATTCTTTCTAAAGAATGAATATCCATCTGCGTAAACATAATTTAAGACATAAAACACAATATTTAACCAAATTTAAGACGATAGAAAACCATGACTTCAGACTGTGAACATCATTTCTGATGAAGACAACTTAAGACTTTTTAGCGTTTCAACATACTCTTTTACTTCATGGACACCAGACAAGACCTTGGAGTAAGAATTTATTTTTGGCGTTGTGTGTTACAGTACATTTCAGACTTCTCCAGGCCTTGCAGGCTCACTGAAGAGAATCACTCTTCCCATTGAGCTGATAAGACCCGACTCTGGGATCAATGCCGAATGTTTTCACCAACTTTTCACCTGACGTCTGGCGTTCATGACGCTACGTCTGAGCCAGACTCCTCTAGAGATAAACTCTTTCTTCCTCTCCACCTCTGCTTCACTTTATTCTCTCTGCCGAGATTCTTGGCTGTGGGTCACTGAGGTTAATCTGAAGAGCATTTTTTTTTTTTTCTCGTCACGTCCTTGATTTGGAGAGGAATACACACACACACACACACACTCACCAACACACACAACATGGACCAGCATGTTGAGCAGGAAGCACGAAGTCTTGATGCTCTCCTCCTCATCCTCACCCTCCAACTACTGCAACACTGACTTAACTGTGAACTGAACATTGTGTGTGTGTGTGTGTGTGTGTGTATGTGTGTGTGTGTGTGTGTGTGTGTGGGAGTAAAGGCTTGTATTTTCTGAGCCTGTTAATTCTCCTACACAGGGAGAAGGAGAAGCTGAGCCTTGTGCACAGTCATTCAGTGACATGAAACGAATCAACAATCCGAACTCTCCCCACAGCTTCTGTCTTTCACAAAGCCAAAATAAAGTGGTGTTAATAAAGTTATTTTAATGCCAAGCTACCCTTCACACAACACCTCCTCTGTTCATCTGCTCACAGAAGCAAACGTGTTACACACAGGAGCATCGTGGTGATATCGGGCTACGTCGTCACATCTCCCCGTTCAGGGAGAGCTCGCTGTATCTGCTTTTCTTTCTTTCATTTAACAAACATTAAATATTACATGTTTACAAACAGGCGGCTTCACAGAAAAGTGAAAAAGATTATAAATCTGATTTGTTGCTATTTGAAGACATCATCTTGGACTCTGGACTCTAACTGACCTTTTTTTCTGATATTTTACAAACAAAACATTTAATTGGTTAATCAAGAAAAAAGATTAACCAACAGTAACAATAATCATTAGCTGCAGCTCTAGTGTCTGAATACTTCTGGAAATTGGGCTTTATAAACTCTGAACTAGAACAGTGAAATATCTGTCACACAGAGAAAGAGATAAAGGAGACACAAAGTTCAAAGTGAAGTCTTCAAATGTCTTGTTCGCTCCGAAACCGAAACATAGAAGAAAAACATCAAATCCCAAATCCGGATTTGAAGATGTAACAAGCAGATTTTTTTTGCTTAAAAACGTGACTAAGGCTAATTTGATTATCAAAATAGTTGCTGATTCATTTGTTGTCTTCGGATTAATTGATTAATCAACTAAAAAACTGACAAATGTTTTCAAGTTAAGGCAGCAGCAGATGGACTGAGGCTCAGAGAGGTTCAGCTCACAATGCTGGGAAACAGAGACCAACAACTGAGAGGCTGAAAGCAGCAAATGTCTGACATTGCTGCTGTTGTTGTGCAGTTGTTCATCTGAAGTGTCGACTGCTCTGCTCCCTGCTGAGACACACACACCTAATTACTCCTGTACGATTGTGAATAAGTGTGTGTGTGCATGCGGGGGTTTAATTGTGTTTGCAAGTGTGAATGTGCATGTGAATACCTCTGTGTTTGTCTGTGTGTTACAGTGTAAAGTGTTTGTGAGTTTCTTTTCTCACATTTTTCTCCAACGCTGCCAAATACCCCAAACCACCGACCTCTGGCCTCTGACCCGGCGGCATTTCACACGTCACCTTGGAAACAGAGCCGAAACAACACTGCGTACTGGCTGACGTCCAGTCTGCTAATGCAACAGCAACACAATTGTCTGTGTGCACCAAGCAACACCAACCACACTCAGACATGTTTTAGATATAACTGTGTGAGGATGTGATTAATGTGCACAAACGTATAACGTTAATACTTTTATTTTTTAAAATTTAGTTTCGTGCCACTTGTATTTTTAAGCTTCACAAATACTGAACATTAATAAGTACTTAAAATATACTTACATCTGCTTACAGTGGCTTTAAGTTGTTAAATGTTTATATACTATGATTACAGAAGCTAAGTAGAGGGAGTTATGGTAAAGAGTCACCGCGGTGCCTAACCTGCCCTATGAAGGCTGTAAATTCAAAGTAAGTGTTATCTGACTGGTCACAGTTCACATTTCATTAGCGATAAAGGTCCAAATACACAACATTTTCCTTTCCTGTGTATTTACATGATAGCTCACTCCGCTGCTCTCTCCTGAAAGCACTTTGTTTAACAGTGACCTCGGGCAGGTAAATATAAATCAGGAAATAAATCAGATGAGGGAGAATGAGGCTTCCAGGGTGGTGTTGCCTTAAAGACTGAAGCGACACGACATCAAACTCTATGAGGTAAAAAAAGGATCCGATAAGATCAACGAACTGTTCGGGATTCAAGATATTTTAATCCTGGAGAAGTTGTTCTTTGCCTTAAGTAGCTTTAAAGTTGATAAAATCACCTTATTTCTCCCCGTCTGACAGTCAGACAGTATTTCTACGTCTGCTTTATGATGTTTGCCCTGAAATATTCCGACTTTAGGCTCCATGCTTTTTATGGCTGTTTCATCAGATGGAAACATTCAACGTGTCCTGTGCATCAAAGGGTTTCATCATGAACCAGAGCTTTTCTAAAACGAATGTTTGTTGGTTTGAGAAAGTCACGGGCGTTTTTAAACAGTGGTGTACTGGTAGTTCACTGATATACCTGAAATAAAACTAGGTTATAAATAAAGCTGGTTATCATTTGAATAATGCACTGCTGAAACTCAAATGCAACCTGACACCAACCCTCCTTCTTCACTGCTGTAAAGAGGCTCAGAGTGGAAACGTGAATTAATGTGTCCTGTAAAGAAAACGGTCATGTGTGGAATCACATCTAAAAAAAAAAAAAAATCTTCAGCCGTGAGAATTTTTGGGATCTAAATAAAGCTCCGGGTCAAGTGCAGTGAATTCCTGTTTGTTCACATGTAGCGCATGCTGTGGAAGTGTGTGTTTTCGTGTGACTGTTTCTGTTTGTGTGTGTGTGTCGTCTCCTCAGGGACGAGCCCGGGTGAGGCACAGATCGTCCTTTTTCCCACAGTCTGAAACTTTCTCACCAAACAGCCTGTGTGTGTGTGAGTCCATGCATAAGTTTAGAGTGTGTATGTTTGTGTGTGCTACATCACAAAGACACTGGCTGGATGGGGGCTGGGGTGGAGGTTGGGGGTTAAGGACAGTAACATTTCCATGTGTGATGAGCCAGGCAGCGACTGCTTGATGGTTTGACTCCCACTCAGAGTCGTTGTGTCTGCAGCTGCTGTGGGCGAGAGACACAGACTCACAATAGAGGACATAAAGGGGGAGAGAGAGAGGGTGTGTCCAGACAACAGTACTCACTGGTCCAATACAAAGCAGCTGAATGGCTCTGTCACCACCCACTGTGTGTGTGTGTGTGTTCAGTATTGACATTCAGAGTGTGTCTCCATGTTAATGTCCCACCTGTATCACATAACTGCTGTACATTACATTACATTACATTCATTTGCATTACACTGCATCAGGCAGAGCAGCTATAGAGTTACAGTTTGTCTTTAAACTACACGAGTCTGCTGCTGCAGAACAAAACTGTAAACTTCTTTAAGGTTTGTGTCTCACTCGGTCTCCATGAGATTTCTTCAATATTAAAAAACGGCTGTAAAAAACTTACTACTAAGTACTGTAACTAGCACTTTTCATTACTGATTAATCTGCCAATCACATTCTATTAAATGTCACAAAATAGTTTAAAATGTCCACCAACCTTTCACTGGAGCCCAGAGTGGCTCAAACGTCGTTTGGTTTGGCAAACAGCACAAAACTCAAAGATATTTGATTTACTGTCATATACAACCAAGGAAACCTATACCAATCAGAATTTTGATTTAGTTTTAGTTTTGGCCTTCCTCAGATAAAGTTCCTCAATGGCTGTTTTAACATGTGTTAACATGCGCTATCCTATACAAGAGTCCAGACCAGCCCCCACATTAAAGTGAGTCAGGCTGTAGATTCATGCAGCTGCTGAATGTCGTCTTTTCACGAACACCTTCTCAGGCCTGACTCAAAGATGTAGTTTGTGTGTGTAGAAGTTTTGCTGCTGAGGAAATGTCAATTTCAAAGTTTAGACCAACCAACAGGCGCTTCGATCTCTGGACCTGACACCACAATCTATACATCCACACTCTGTGGAGAGGCGTCGGATTCCCTGAGAGATTACAACTGAAACGCGGAAATATACTTCAGCAGATTATGTACTTTATTTACGAAATGGAGAAGCCGAAGGGAATAAACAGTAGCAACTGATTAAATGTTATTGATGCTGTTCAACACTTTGCTGTCTGTCCTGAAGCTGTTCCACTCACAGCCTGAATCTGAAGATTAAGGCTGAAAAAAGAAACTTTAAACTTTCAAAGCGTAACAGTGGAAGTGTCTGAAAAACATTTGGCAAAATCTACTGTGTCTCTGGTGTTGAAAAATTTCAAACAATTTCCAGGCGTGCTCTGTGTTCCGATGTCAGTCTGCTGCTGTTTAGTTTGTCTAATTAGTGAAACACATTTTCTCAACAAAATCCATTTAAGGTGAATCTGTGTGTGTGTGACAGAAACCAAATAAAGCCGCCTGTGTCACACAAAGGGCTGAACAATCCCTGGTATCATTTTTAATTCCAGTGATGTGCTCTGCAATTACACAGGAACATTACCAGACCAATTACTAACCATTAAAATATAACAACTATTCTGCCCAATCTGGCAACACAAAGCTGATGGCCAGTTTCCAGACTTGAAACCAGTTCTGAAAGTTGCAGTCTAACCTCACAGCTGTGTGTTTTTATGTCTGTGTGTGTGCGGGTGTGTTTCCTTTCTATAAACTACAATAACCTGAATGTCCGGAGCTCCGTGTTCACACATACCAGACTGGCCTGAATTTAATATCACACACACACACACACTCTCAGAAAATCAAAAGACTCTTTGATGTTTTCAGATCTCAGGACGTTCATGGTTGAGGTGAGCTCTCTGGACAGTCCAGTGTGTGTGTGTGTGTGTGTGTGTGTGTGTGTGTGTGTGTGGTCCCCCCGCCCTGCAACACAAAGGAGATTACCCTATTCACTACCATTGTTTAATGCAGATTAGCACGCACACACACACACAAACATACACACCCACAACATTGCCCCTATTCAGATGCAGCAGTCAACTGTTGCCAGAGTCTTTCTGCCTCCTGACACCTCCTGTGTGTGATCTGTGTGAATTTTAGGCTGTGGTTGTGTAGAAAAGAAAATCTGCTAAATTTCGATTAGAACTGCAGCAATTAATCAATTTAATGATTAGTCAACTGACCGAAAATTATTCAGCAACTATATTTATAATCAACTAACACTTTTAAGTAAGAAATGCTTGTTTTAATATTGATCTCTAATTAAGATACAACAAAGGCTGCAAAAAGGCAAATAATCTGAACCACAGCCACAAGTCCCGTTATTAAATCACTAAGCACCAAATGTGTCCGTGGCACTGACACACCTGTACTTCTCCACACAGGTGACTGGTGTGGAGTCATGTGTCACGATTTCTGAGCGTGTCCACACCTTGTACAAATAGTCTGCATGCAGCAGAGAAAGTTATCAGGTGTTCAGGACTGACAAAGGGAAAAAAAAACGTGACTCTGCTGCGAGCCACGAACGCTGCGGCCGAGCGAGGCTGCTTCACCTGATGGCCATGTTACTGTCAGACAGGAAACTCTGGATTAATACACACTGACTCACTGGAATTTATTGAGTCATGACTGGTTTCGATGTATTATTGTCTTCTTCCTGTTGTTCAGCCTGAACGTCTTGCTCAGAGACACTGTGGCAGAAAATACAACTGGTTCTGGGATCAAACGTGTGACCTTCTATTGACAGGACATGATGTCTAACCTCTGATCCACACACACACACACACACACACACAGATCCTCTGGCAGCAAAGGGGATTATGGGAGTGGATGGCAGATGAGCAGCAGGCTGGTATGAAGTAAAGATCATCATCAGAACGCTGTTTTAAATCCACAGCGACATATTTATCCACATATCAGACTTCGGTTTCGGCTTTTTCATTGGTCATTAGCTGGTGGAGCCCACGCAGCTGTTGAAACTGTGAAGCAAAACACGACGCAACAACAAATTTGATCATTTTTCACTGCTTCTCTATTCTGTTCTTCGTCCTACAGCTGTTCACGCGTCATCTACTGTCGTGATGCAGAGATGTGTGTGTCTGCGTGATGGTGTGAAATGACCCCTGGTGCTCAGAGTGTGAACAGACAGCGAGTTTCAAACCACTGCACTGATTTTAACCCCAGGTTCTACTGACACACACACACGCACGCAAAAATCAATAGAGCAACATAACATCGGCTCAATAAAAGTGCTTTTAGTTCCATTTACAGCAGGAAGCGACGACATCTGTCCATCTGTCCGACGGCAGTGTCCCCACCACCAACAGACAGATGACATGAAACTGGCTGTGGATGTTGTTCAAATCGATCAGTAATCAAAGCTACCAAAAGGATGAGCGTTGCCTCAGGTGAATGGTAATGGATATAACACACGTTGAATGGTGGGTGCTTCACTTCCACACCTCGACCACAGAGAATTCTCTTTTACTTTGGGCTGAAAACAAAAAACTCATCTTGTATGAAATCGGTTTAGTGCCGGATAAAACCGTTATTCTAACGTCAGCATCGGGTCAAAATTTCCACTTGTACACAACAACGTAAGCGATGCCCTGCGTTCCCCTGTGACGCCCTGCCTTATTATAGGAGTACGAGCATGTTTCCAGGCTGGTATAAACCTCTGCGACATGAGTCCTCAGTGTTTTCCACACTCAGTACAACTGCACTGATATTCTACACAACAATTAGTTCTACAGATCGGTTCTATAGCCGTGGTTCCTAACCCAGATTTGAAGGGTCACCAGATACCTATGTAACACAGAAATATGTATGTTTACTCAGATTTCTCTGTTTTTATTTGCTTTTTTCTTGTAAAAGTCCTTTAAAAATTATGAAAATGAAATAATATAAGTCACCGTTTAGTTTTACTGATTAAAACTGAAGAATCTCTCCTCATCCAGAGCTTTTAAAAAGACCACACTGTCTGTGAATTATTCTGAGATGCCAAAGATGAGACTAACAACTCATTTCCCACAGACACAGTAAAAGAAGAAACAGTGGATTATAAATTCCTTTGCACAAGATCTTAACAGCTGATTAGTTGACTAATCAGCTATGTGATGTGGGAGAAAGGTGACAAAGCATCATTTTGTTTTTTTTCAAACATCATCATAATAATTGTTTCTGTGAATTATTGTGATTTTTTGGCGTCCTCGTTTTGTCCACTCGCTTGTTGTCACACCTGAACGTAGTAAAAAAATGAGAAACCTGCCGTGAAAACTCTTAAATCAGAAGCGTGGACGTCTTTTTTTTTTTGCCCGCAGAGCAGGAATGTGAATGCGTGCGTGCGCTTCCATTTCACACGCCAAACCCATTTCCACTCTCCCAGCTCCCATTTTAATGATGGGCAACGGCTCGCTCAGATCTCCGATTTTTACGCAGAATGTGCAGAACGGACTCTGATCTACCTCCCTTCTCCTCCTCCTCCTCCTCGTCTTTTTTCCCCCAATTCTTCCTCGCCCTGCAGGCTAATCCTCCACCTCCCACCCCCTCACCCTCCTGCAGAGCCATGGATGGCCGTGACGTTTGTTGTTGTTTTATCTGGTCAAAATTGGATGGATGTACCTCCAAATTAGAGGAGGCAGAGAGGAATCCCAAAGCTTGGTCTCGAGCCTCAGACCTCGCCCCTCAACACCGCGGCAGCAGCAGCTCGGGTGACAGCAGTGCCCGCCGCCCAAAGCGGCCGCAAACCTCAGTAAGAGTATCTCCACCACAGCCACTTCTGCTGCAAAACAACCCTGAATATATGTTTACAGTGGCAGAAAGAGCAGATCAGATCAGAGGCCTGATATAATGTAAAGAGGGAAACCTTCAGTTTGACCAGTAAAACCACAATCTGAACCCCAGAGGCTTTAATGAGCTCTTATGTGTTTGTAGAACATTTTTCTGACAGTAATATGGAGCAAAGATGTTCAACTGCAACTTAAAACCACGAGTAACAAGGTTACATCTATTTTTTTTAACCAAAACGCCTGCTTCAGATTTACATTTTTACCAAAAACACCAAACGATACAGGGGGTGGATACTCCTGTCACTCCAGGAAATACACCGGCCCGCTCAGCTGAGCTACGCAATGTCTCTGCTGAGGCTGAATGTGACTGTGACAACGTCTCAGGTTTCGAAGGAGTCGCATGAAACATCCGAGTCATCTAAGGGTTTCATAAGAAACGATAGGAGCGAGATGACATGGGAAGTGGGGAATGGGCCCAAAGGTCAGGTGTAGGAATGGAAACACCCCCGTCTCCCGGTAGCTTAACATCAACAGAATGTTCACGCAACATTTCTGAAAACGTAGGTTTAGAAACGACCACAGCAACGGCATCTACTACTACAGCCCGCTCTCTGTCAGGGAAAGGCAGACGCAGTTTGCATGTAAATACCCGACTCCCCCACCCTCCCTCTCTCTCTCCCATTCTCTCTCTATCATGTAGAGCAGGTCGGACGCCCACCTTCTCTCTCTCTCTCCACCACAGTAGAATGAAGGAGGACTGGAAAGCCGGAGACTGGAGGGACCGGACAGACTGGATTCCCCGGAGGTGACACACGCTTGCTCACTTGGCAGGTTTGCATCATTACCTGCTCTCCTTGCTTTACAGTTTACACTGAAACTCCACCACCTTTATTTGGATTTAAGCTCATGTTAACAGCACATACAGCAAAAATAATGCTCCCACCACAGGGAGGGGTGGTGGGCAAACATGGAAAGGGTGTTAAATTTGATGCTACAGGTGTCCAGCAGGCCTCAGGTGTCATGTGAGGGTTTACAGAGAAACAGATATGGAGAGAGATATATGCTCCCCTGCCTGTGTGACTGGTTTATGAGAAGCCTTGGATGAATGGACTGTTGTATTGTTGCTTTAAGCGGCCCCAGGAGTCCCTGAAGGCAGATTAGCTCTAATATTACAGTGGGAAGACAAACCTCTGATGATAACGACAATCTTTTTTTTTTTTTTTACTGCTATTATATATTCTTCTCTCTAGACTGAGAGTCCCTGCAGAACTCTTAAAGCCTCAGATGGAGCCATAATGAAATCCCACTGTGATGATGCCCCTATATGCACTATAGGAAACCGTGCACAGATCCTACTGTACTCTCCACCTGAAATGAATTATGCAGGATTACTGTAGTGATTTTTCAGTTCCAGAAAGGTTAGGAAACCCAGAGTGACCCACAGGAAGCTGTATTTTATTACTGACAGACATGGAGCTAATGTTGAGGACGGAGGGGATCGATACGGATCAATACCACTGTAGTGTAATATAGGTAAAATACCCATCAGAGGAGATTAGACGCTGAGTATGAACATTCAATCGCCCTAAATTGGTTTATTTTGCCAACAAGTGTCTTAAAAACAGCTGCTCGATCGTTACAAACGCATGGGTGCCCTCGGAGATTCATCCTCCATCGAGTGTGTGCGTTTTTTAATAAGTGCTCATCCAGGCGAAATTGAACATAAAGTGAATATACTCTTTCTGTTCTCGTGCGTAAAGCGTCTCCATGCTGACCGGAGGATTGAGATGAAAATACCGAAAGCGTTTAGCAGGAATGTTTTTACATAAAGATCTGGAAATGAGATTCTGACCGGTGGCGTGGAGAGAAGTTCCTACCTGGACCGGGTGACAGCCGCGCGGTTCCCCAGCTCTGAGCGCTCCAGCCCGGCTACAGGCTCCGCTCCTTCTCGGTGCCCAGACGGAAAAAAAGCCCCGAAATTAACAATCCACAGCGTCGAAAAAAGACCTTAAAGCAAATCAAACAATCCAGTCGGACAGGCGGGGGTGATTATTCATCCAATTCCTCACAATTTCTGTCCACTTTTACTGTCGTGACCAGCGCTGCGCGTCGACCGGCCGGTCCTTCCTCTCGGTAACGGCTGGAGCTACAGCCCAGCCGGGGGAAGACCCGTCTGGACAGGGGGTCACTCACTCACTGCTACTCCGTGAAGGCGTGAGGGTCAGCACCGGGGAGTTTGTACCGTCAGCAGCAGCAGCATCCTCCGCTGATGGCACGCTTGGGGCGGCAGTGGGGTGGATGTTGGCTGTGGATGTGGTCGTGGTGTGAGCGGACGGAGAACCGGGGCGGAGGGGGGGAGGAAAAAAAGGAAAATAAAAAAAAAACAAAAACGGTTAAAAGTCACCCAGCTAAGAAACACCAGGTCCGGTAGGTCCGGGAGTTGCCAGCTGCGGTCGTCCGGTTAGTTTCCAGCCCGACGCGCGGTAACCACTGTGCCGCCACAAACTCTGTCCGCCTCCCGGTCCAGCGCGGCTGCACCGTGTGTGCTGACAAAGTGGAGTGAATCTAACCGACTGCGCTCGCGCTTCCCTCCCTCTCTCTCTCTCTCTCTCTCTCTCTCTCGGTCTCTACCAAGCTCTCTCCCCCTCCTCCCCCCTCCTCCCCTATACACTCTCTATACTCTGTATACCGGGGAGGCGGAGCGGCATCCATCCCAACAGCCAACTCTCAGCGGATTGCCCAACATTTTCTGTCGTTTCACTGACACATGACTTCTCTCCGCCGTTTGGAGACAGCCGGAGCCGGAGCCGGAGCCTCGCGTGTTCTTTTTCTCTCATTAATGCCGGTTAAAGTGTGACTGTATGCGGCAGAGTCAACTCAGAGCCACAGGTCCGAGCCTCCATCACCCGAAATCAAACGTGAAAGGGGAGAAACCGGGCTCGGTCTCTGTGTGAGAGGACGCTTCTGTTCCATACTGTCAGATTCAGACAGTCAAACCCTCCCCCTCTCTCCCCCTCTCTCCCCTCTCTCTCTACAGTTCCACCCATGTACAGTAAATAAACGCTCCGATGCTTCTTTCTGTCATCTCTCGCTCTCTGTCATTACGTCCCTATGTCTCTCTGCCTCTCTCTCTCTCTCTCTCTCTCCCGGCTCCGTCCCGCCACAGAGCGGCTCGGAGCTGCTCTCCCTCGCGCTCTGAGCGCCACCTACAGGCGACAGTCGGCACGTGAGCGAGGCAGCGGCCGACCTCAGTCAGAGCACGGGCTTTTCCCGCCACCGCGGAGCAGAGACAGCAGGGGGAAACAAAACAAAATGGAGTCCACAGTGGAAATGTAGTGATGTTTATTCGACTTTATGGCTGTTATTACAGAAGCGCCTCTTATGTGAACAAAACGCAGCATGAGGTGGATGGAGGCCGTTATCCCAAGCAGCTTACTGTACGGTGATATTACACACAACACGTATGGATTATGTTTTTTGCATTTGGCTGCTTCAGTTTCAGTGCAGCTGCTTAGTGGGCTAATCCAAATGCATCGTTCAAAAAGAATTAAAAATGCATTCTTTAAAATTCAGTTCATCTTTTGCTTTTATTAGGACACACATTACTGTTACACTGAAAAAAAAATTCTCCCTCCTGTCAAGTATTTTCTGCCTTTTACTGAGTCAAAAAAAAAAACAAAACAAAAGCTCAAGTCAAAAAAATGCCAGTGTATTATGAATATTTCAATCTGTATTTTTTATTATTTAAGAGGTTTTCATTAATGACGAGCATAAATAAAGAAAGGACAGAACAAGAACAATAAAACTTGATTTTAGAAAATACCTGAAACACGTTCTGGCTTCAAGGATATAAGACTTTAAGGGGGAAATGACTTTATAACCAGATTATTTTGCAGTCTAAAGTGGCATAAAGGCCTAGCCATCACATTATAATCTCAGCTGTTTACCGAATCCTGAAAGCACTTCATACATTTAGTTTTGCTGTATATGTCTGATTCTTTCCATAAGAAATAATGTTTTCTTCAGAGAGATGCATATATAATGCTATGCATTGCAATATATTCAGTGGTGGAAGAAGTACTCGCATCCTTTACTTAAAAAGTAACAGCGCCGCCCTTATGTGTTAGCATAACTGAAGACAGGAGCTGATTTTAATAAATAATTTGGCCCATTGCACATTTGACAAGGATTTGGACAGCTGAAGAACAATATTAACACACACACACACAAAGACAGATAGATAGAGAAATATAACAGACGTATAAATACACAAGTACCTCCAAACTTTACTTGATTAAATGAAATCCGTATCATGTTACCATGTGGTTCCCACTTCTGTTTGACAGCAGGCACGTTTCAAAGTGAAGTTAGTGAAAATTCGTTGTTCCACATTTCTTCAAAACCATGTTAGAGCCGGCTGACACTACAGGAGGGACTTTGGCTCTGTACAGGTCAATGAACTAGAGGTTTCTCCAGTTACTGATGCACGAGCATCATGGTCATAGTATGTGAGCTTTGGACCACAGTCTCAGACCCTGTTCACTGAATGCAGATTTCACTTTAGTCACTGTTCCAATTCAAACAGCTGATCAGTCTTTATGAGTGAAGTTCCTTCCATTCAAGCTCAAACACTTGAACCCTCTGTCAAATACAAAATCAGACTGAGCTGGGCCTGTCAGCATTTTCCACGTCACAGACCATGATGGGATGTTAATGGATTAATTGTACCACGTTGTGTGGAAGCATCTGCATTTGTTAAGTTTCTCTGCTCATTCAGGTTTTTCCTTAAACTTGTCACCTCTTTATTACCACAGGCCACACAACAACATTGTCCTCCTCTGTCACTGTGGATGTTTACCTTCCCTCACACTCTCTTCAGAGTACAGCTGCTCGCTGTTTAACTCACACGGTTTCTGGTCTGAGTTTCTTTGCTTAATGAATAATGTTACAGGTTCAAGACGGCGTTCTCTTTATTTCCGTCTACAGCGACAAAGATGAAGGACACAGTACACGTACTCACGCAGAACAACATGTTGCCTTTCAGACTTCAGCAGTTTCATTTTTCTTTCACTCACACAACATTATAGAAAGTGTAACAATAAGCTCAGCTGTTTGTCTCTGGATAGAAATGGAAGACATTCAAACTGTAGGGATACTGTTTGATAGACAAAGGTGATTTTGTTTTCCACTCCAGCGCTCTCCTCATGGGTGGTTGCAGTGTTTCATAAACATGCCTGCTACACAAAATGTTTCAATAATATAAGCACATTTCTCAGCTTCTTTTTCATTTCGAATCACCTGCATAATACATTTTTTTATTAATAAATCTAAATTTTACAGGGTCCTGGCTGCTGGGGCTCTGTGCGTTTACCTATAATGTATTTAACTTCTAGAAACATCAACACAAAACTACTGTCGGATCTAAAATAAAACACCATGAAGCAAAAGACACTGGAGTTCCTTTCATACCAAACCCGTTTGGTTCAGTTTCAAACTCGGTCTGTCAGTCAAACTCTTGTGTTGACTCCTGCACAGCTGCTCAGCGGACTGAGACCGTTTAAAAAGGAAGCTGGTCGGGCTGAAGGTGACGGTTCATTAGTGGTAGAAAACAAACAACCCTCACTCTTAGAAATTATGTTTGTATACAACTAATCTGCAACAGCAAAACTAATTTTTACAGCTAATTTAATATTTTCTACCAACATCACGAAGAAATGTTTTTCATTTAGGTATTTGGCTAAAATGTTGATACTGAGCGTGTCGGTAAAATGTTGATGTTCGGAATTAACGTGCATCACGATGCTGCTGGTGCATGTTTACACAGAGAAACAGCACGTGTGGGTGTTTTGATGCGTCACACGCTGTCGCCTTGAAGAGCAAACGTTCGAGTCCCATAGAAAATAAATTTGATTTCTAACCAGGCTTCACCAGGCGCCACTTTAAATTGTTTTCCGCGGTCACTGCGGCAAATGCAGCTAAACTCAGTACTGTACTACAGTGAAGTAAAGGCTTTTTATGGTTAAGGTTAATAAAAAACCTAAAGCCTTACATTACAACACACTACTACTGCGCTGATGTTGGACATAAATTATGAGGAGCAAAATTGTCCAACGTGGACAATTAGTCCCAGGGATACTAATATAAACTGGAATATAATAATATAAATTGGAATATAATAATATAAATTGGCCTCATCATTGTTGGACCTCACTAATTTTCTCGTGTTCGAATGGGGTCAGATCTCTGCAGCAGGTTCAACATCTGGTGGAAATAAACCAGAGGAGCGGAGCCTGTCAGAGCAGGATGTTCATGAACATGGGTTTTCAATCACACGTTCAGCTCGGACACGTGGCCGCGAGGTTTACGTGTCCGCACACTGTTCGCCTCGTACTGGAGAACCAGGATAAGCAGGAAAGGTCACATCTGTCCTTTCAGTTTGTGTCACAGGGGAAATTTTTAATAATCGTTTCTTCAAATGAGTCATTTGTGCACTGAAATTACAACTCATTCTCTGAATTCCTCATTTGGGACTTTTACTTTTTACCTTACTTTGGTTCTTTGTACCACTGGATTACTTCATTCATTCCCTCAAATTAATAATTCAATAATTCATTTCAATAATTAATAGTCTTATCAGCTCCTTTCAGCCCCCTTGACACCTTCACTTTGGACCACTTAGATTAATACACTAACTTTGTTGAAACTCTGATTGGATGTTTCATGCAGCAATGCTCTCTGGGAGTCGTAGTTGACTTCTTTCATGAAGTTAAGGGTTGTGCCTTTGTGTTTTTTTGTTTTAAATCAATGAAGCAGACATTTTCTACAACACAGTTTCTCTTTGTTTTATGATTAATGTTGATTAGCTGTAATTTCCTAAACAGTTAGGGGCTGTCTTTGTCTTTCCTGCTCACATGCTTCCAGACCGTCTTTCCTCAGCTCCTGTTGGATTTCCTGATCTCCGGCACATTTCAAATGACAGCTAATATGAGAAGATAAATAAAAACAGTTTTTTTCCCCCCTAACTGTATTAAAAATGAAAAAAGTACAGATGAAGCTGTTGAAAATGATCCTCAGTATTAAAGAGGGATACACTACTTTATGTTTAGACAGCATTAAAACTGGTAACTGGTTTTAACCAAAGACTTTCTGCTTGAAAAATCATGAAAACCTCTTGGCTGATGAATTTTCTGTTGATCAACCAATTTATTGATCAGCTGATCATTTCAACTCCAGTGTCACTGACACATTCAACGTGTAAATACTGGTAAAAACGTGTGATTGTGCAGTGCATAGCTTTAGATGATTCTCTGATTCCTCTGACAATCTCAAACTGTAAATATCATTAAAATAATGAACATTAAAACTCCCTGAGAACAAAGTGAACTTTTAACTCTGAGCCAACTTCATAACTATGATTATGAGTGTGAGAGCAGCAGAGCTGCACAGGACAGACAGAGAATATTGATAAGGATATTATAGCTGATCAGTCAGGGTCCACACAGGCCGGAGGGTTAATTACTGAGAGGGATGCTGGGAAACGAAGTCAACCACAGAGCTTTGAACTCCTCTGGAGACCAAACTGCTGCGACGTGTCTTCAGGAACACGACAAAGAAAAACAAACTCAGGAAACAGACAGAGACTAAAACGTATTGACAACCCCGTAGCTGCTTTGTTTTAACTCACTGTCGGTGCCAGAGTGCTGCAGTTTTATTGACACACAGCAAGACCAGTGACGGATACACCAGGTACTTCAGTTTAAAGGATTAAAAATCTGTCATCTGGAAACAGCCCAGGATGTAATTTCATTATATTTCATTATAACTGAACTCCAGTGTCTGCAGTTTGGTTCACTTGATGTTCACACCGACTTTCTACAAACAAACCAACCAGTGTTTGTTCTGGCTCCTGATTCTGGTTTAGTCTTTGTCAAACTTTAGTCATTTGGTTTTTGTTCATTCAAATCAATGTTTAATCACCAACACCTGTTGACAGTTTAGTTTTAGTTTTAGTTTTCATCACTCATTTTTTATTTTTATTTATTCTAAGCATTCTGAGGCTGTGGCTTTCTATACAGTTACCATGGTTACAGGCATTGTCCACATCTCCTGCGATTTCCTTCAGCAGGTAGCTGCTTTACATTCAGCGGACTCATCTCATCCTGCTTTGATGAATAGACTGTAATCTGTAATCTGTGGCGGCTACCTGCTGCTAACGAGCTAAATTAATTAGACACCGACAGTAAACATCTATCGATAAGATCAGATGAAACTTTATTGATCCCTGAGGGGAATTCGGTGCGTGGTAGCAACAAACAGTAACGGGAAGGCACAGAAGAGCCGAGCAGGAGGAGCATCACACACTGTGGCTACAGAGGAAACGTATAAATAAAACACATATGAAGCAAATACGAATCACAGCTTTAGTACTCAAAGGGAGAAGAACAATTAAATAAAGACCAAAGCTGTGACAATTAATGAAATATTTGCATTATGAAAGAGTGACAAACTGTTTGTGCGCACACACACACACACACACACAGTTTACAAATTAGATTAACCTCCAAAGGTTTCTTTAGAGAACCTTTGGTGTGTGTGTGTGTGTGTAAAATGTGGAGCATAAATAATGAATCTCTGCTGTAAGTTGATAACAGTGAGGGCTGTGAGGTTGCTGTGGTTGTGTTTTTAAGTGTATGGGCCGACGGCCATGTCTGTTGGTCTGTCAGTGCATCACTTTGTTCAGACTAAAATATCTCGACAGTGGAGGGACTGCAAGGAAATTAGATTCAGACATTCATGTTCCCCTCAAAATAAACTGTAATATCTCTGATGATCCTCAGATTTTTTTATCTAGCGCCACCATCAGGTCAAAATTCGTGGTGTGGTTTTTGACCAAATGCCTGTAAAACCTCAGATGGACTTTGTGTTTAGCACTGATTAGTAAATGTTAGCATGCTAACACACAAACGCACCAGTTTAACATCAGCATGTTAGCACTGTCACGTGTTGTCACAGTCACACACGTTATACTATCACATATGGGTGCCATCTCTGTCCACATACTTTTGGCCATATAGTACAGTGATATTTTAAACTGATCTGCCATTTTTTTCCTCCCCAGTCTTTGTCATTATTTGTGCAAAAATATAAAATAAAGTTTATCTGCCTGTATTGAATTCAAATTCTTTTTTTTTTGTATGTATTGTATCTGTATGTTTCCGAGCAACCGGGCACGTAAAGCTCCATAACTCAATGGAATAACCTGCTCACTGTTATGAAAGCACCAAACAACATTTGTAGGGAAAAAAAACAGCTGAAAAAGGCTCCTAATGAGTCACATTATAACGACGCAGTAAACTTATGAGCAGCAGCAATCAGCGTTATTCTTTCCCCTGTAGCTGAAGTGAACATGATGTCGTTGGTAGCAGTGGGGTGTTGATTGAACTTAATATTGTGGATTGTGTGTTGTAGGTCTACATGTGTACTCGAGTAGTTTCCTCCAGGAAAAAATAAGCGGGTACAATAGTGCATTAATGGTATTTTAAAATATTAGTAAGTAATTATAAACACTATCTGATTATGTGCTGAAACATCTGGTTCACAGGAATGTTTGAAAAGAGTAATCACAGACAAAAGCTTCACTCCAGGCATCAAGTTTACACCTTTTTGAATTTGCTTTGTGCTCAGTCTGAATCCATGCGGACACGTGATGGGCAAAGTAGGAGAAAGTCTTTTGGGATTTGGATTTCATTATTTAATGCAGTGAATGAACACCAACATTTACAGCAGTTATTTTCAGTCATGACTCAGATCTTAGCACACAGATGTTATTCACACACCACTAGAATCCTCACACCATCCTCTTTCCAGAAAAACCATGGCCTGGACAGCATCTCTGACATCTACCAAAGATAAACTTCCACAAATCTGCTCAGAAATCATGTTTTAAAAATGCACAGATCTGGACTTGTAACCACGTTGGTCTACAGCTAATGCAGAACGACTCTTCATGGTGTAGATTCACTGAAATCTAAACAATATTAGGTGAAAAATGAAGTGATTAAGTATAACCCCCAAAAAACTAACTGACTCCATGGCAACATTAAAGATTAATTTAACATTAAAGCCTAATTTATTAATTTATTTATTATTTTTTGTGTGGCCTCAGTGGAATGATCTGTTCTCTGTTAGAAAAGCACCAAAGAGCTGAAAAAGGCTCCTAATGAGTCACATTATAACGATACAGTAAACATATGAGCAGCAGCAATTAGCATTATTCTTTCCCCTGTAGCTGAAGTGAACATGATGTCGTTGGCAGCAGTGGGGTGTTGATTGAACGTAATATTGTGGATTGTGTGTTGTAGGTCTACATGTGCAGTTATAATAGTACATTAATGGGGTTTTAAAATAATAGTAAGTAATTATAAACGCTATCTGATTATGTGCTGGAACATCTGGTTCACAGGAATGTTTGAAAAGAGTAATCACAGACAAAAGCTTCACTCCAGGCATCAAATTTACACGCATGAAGTGAAAATTTTCTTTGTGTTCAGAACCTCTATGTCCACATCCCTCTCTCCTCCCGGAAGTGACGTAGAAGTGTACACCGGGGCGGTGTCAGTACAACACCGACACTCTGTGCTATTCATTGCGGTGAAACTGTGCACGTTGTGGCACAAAAACTATAGTTTAATAGTTCAGGCTTCACCTCCTTTATTCTGAGTGGAAAAATCTGGCGGTGCTAGAAGAAAGGTCATTATGAATCATCCCCTCGGGAGCATGAAGAAGAGAAATCTGTCTGTGGTGGATTTTACCACCTGGAGGCTGAGCAGGACGGTTTTTCCCATAGGAAGCTGAAATGTACCTTTTTTTTCCAGAAGTCCTGAACACATCAGCATCCTGCAGGACCAACAGAAACAGGAAGTGCAGACTCCTCTTTGCGTCCCGGTGAACCTCAGAGGTTTCTCGCTGGTTGAGCGTTCAGGAGCATCTCAGGGATCACTGGGTCCATCAGCGACGGCAACGACGCCTTCAGTCTGCCACACGAGGCGTCCCCCGGTGGAGCCCACGCTAATGGTTCCTGGGTGACATTTAGATAAAGGTGAGGGGGAAAAGGTTCAGTATACCCACCATTGACCTTTAACCTCCTGTTCAGGAAGTCAAACTGCAGCCAGTCAGCCTGACATTTCCTCCTCTGAGTACTTCATTCAGCTAATTAACCCGTTAGCCGGATGACCTGCAGCACAAAGGAAGGAGGAAGAAAGGAAGAGATGGAGAGGAGAGGAGGAACAGAGACAGCAGCACAGCTGGGCAGTCAGACTGGACTCCTGTTGGTCTTGTTAGTTTGTGTGTGTAATTTATTTGTTTTTGTTTTTTACTTATTTTCTAGTTCAGATTAATAAATCAAACTGCTGCAGTCTATTATCAGCTTTTCTATTTGCTGATTTTCTGGGGCGTAGCATAAAAATCGGACCCTGTCCGTGTCTCAGTGGGCCCACTTTTCCTCTTTACTAACAAGTGAGACTGCACACGCAGCAAGGGTTCAGAAAACTCATTCGCACAATGTCATGATAGTTTATATGTGGACATTTTCAGCATTTAAACATTGAGGAACTTGCTGGTAAACCAGTAAAAATCCTTTTTAGAGGTGAATTTGTATGCAGCACTCGTCCTCGCATTTTCAACTTCTGCCATTAAAATACAAACTGCACAAAGTTTGATCTACAGGTGGAGAGAAATGACCTGTGTGTGTCCCAAACCAGCAGCCGGCAGGGCAGGTCTAAAGCGCTGTAGCCCCCCTCACACGAGTGACGTTAAGAGAGAGGAGAGAGGAGATGGGGAGGAGGAGAGGAAAGGAGGAGAGTCCTCGTCACTGAAGCCTTTTCTCTGGTAGAACTGAAACATGAAATATGGCAACACGTAAAATCCACATTAGTGTATCTTGTTTATTAGTCACAGACTCACACTGTCTCCTGTCAGAGCGTCGGAGCTTCAGAGTCGTTTCCTCTGACAGTCAGTGTTTTCCAGCCTTCAGTCTTTCTGAGCTCCTCGTCTGTGACAGCTGTAATTCTTGGCTGTTTGACAGATTTTCTCCGTGGTTCATTTCTGCAGTGAAGACGGCAGGAGACACTTTGAACTTGTTTTCTCCCGTCATTAATTTACGTCCTCCTCTGCCAACTTTTTCAAACCCAATTTACAGAAAAAAAAATTGTCTTGTATTTGCCAAAATGGTATTAAAATTTAAAAACCTAACTGCATGAAATTTGATTAGTTTTATTTTTCAGACTCACACAATCATGCAAGGACTCAGCACATACTGTGTTTTTTATCTGCAAAAATTCTGTGTAATGATGTGATCTATTTTCATCTAAGGTCATCTTTCAACTTTAAACTGACATCAGACAGTTCAACAATGCAACAGAAACACACTGACAGTGAGCTGTCTTCTTTAAAATCTGCCTTTTTCTTCAGCGATTCCGATTCCGATGTTGAAATCGGGACTGTTCTGGACTGTTCCAGGCTGTTCCAGGCTGTTCCAGGCTGTTCCAGGCTGTGTCCGAGAGTTCTGTGTGTAAATATGAAATGAGTTTTGAAAGATCAATACAATAAGAAAACTGCCGAATTAAACAATATTGTGCAAAAGCTTTAGGCACTTGGCAGATGTTCTGATCAGCCTCAGCTTCATTCTGGAGCATGAAAACGAGTCCAAACATACAACAAATAATAATAATAATAATAATAATAATAATAATAAAAAAAAACTCTGCCTGTTCCTGAGGACGGGAGCCCAGAGAGAGCAGCAGCGACAAGGACAAGTTGGGTATAAGAGTGGAAGAAAGGAATGATGAGCATCAGGAAGACAGACAGTGGCCTTACGCTGGAAAGCAAGGCCAGTGTAAAAATGACAACTGCACCGGCCAAACACGGGTGAAGTGCAGGGATTGATGTACAGCTGTGCCTCACCACACAAAAGAACTGCCGGGCTGAGTTTCATGAGTGACGCATGGACGGGAATCAGCAGGGGACATTTCTAACGTCTCCTGTGAGGACGTTCAGCCTGAGTTTGGTTCCATTATAATTCACAGACTCCTGTTTTTATCGGATTCCTTTGTGAAATATGTTCATGGATGATTATCCCATGAAAAAATATACACATCAACATGTGCGGACAGAGCCAGGCAGGAGTGTGTGTTCCTGTTGGACTTCATCTGTTTCCTGAATCATTCGGTTTGCTCTGATCACTGGTTGGAGATCAGTGCTCCACTCCTCAGAGGGAGAGACTCTCCTGAACGTCCTGAGCTGACGCTGGCGTCCTGGGTGTGTGAGGGCTGGTGAAGCGGTTGAATCTGATGGAGGTGTAACTCTTCCAGTTTTGTCTGCGACCTTTGACCCATCACCGTGCCTGTGGAGATTGATATTGAATTTTGGTCGAGTATCTGTAGATAGCTGTCGGGTGGATTTGTTGTTGTCCTTATTTTGCTCATGGAGAGTTAAAGCCGAGCTTGTGCTTCGTAAAGAACAGCAGGTCTGTTATTACTCCGTCACCTTGCCTTTTAAAGTCTGCTCTGAGTGTCTCAGGCTGGTCTCTGAGCAGCTTGCTTCTGTGCTTCCTCCTCCCTGCTTCACTGGTCATGTCCTCTGGGTAGTGGATCACCAGACTATCAGACTCCATCCATCTGGTTGTAGTTGTTATGAGTCCATTTTTCCGACTGAGAGAAATTCCTTCTGTGTTCTCCACTTTCTTTTTACACACAGCTCTGCTGTGTGCTGTCTGCCCGTGTGTTTTTGTACGTGGATGTAATAGAAGTTCCTACCCCTCAGGACTGTTCTGTGATTAATCCTTCTTAATCTTGTTTCTTTCCTCCTCTTATTGTCTCTCTTTGTCTGTCCTTTTTAGAGTTTTTGTCCTGGTCTAGGTGTGAGATTCCACCAGAGTAAACTTGAAACTTGCCCACTTTGTTTTAAAATTCTTTAAGTTTAATTTAATATAAAATCTGCCACTGGACTTGATGTAAAAGCAGTTAAATAATTTGCTGCAGTAGGAGCGTGTGTTCTGTTGCTTTCTCTGTCACCTTCAGAGACAAGAAGAACAGGGAGACCTGCAACAGATGGTCTGGCATCAGTTCAGTGATAAAACTATTCATGGCATTATTTTCGAAACCATCCTCACTTTACTTTTAGTCCCTAAAACCTTTGCACAGTGTTCCATATGGATTTCTGTTTATTTATTTATTTATGCTTTTATTTTTTGTACATGTACAGAGTACACCGCCAAGCTCCCTAAAAAGAAAACTTTAATTACCTTACATGATGAAGGTCTGCTCTTTCAAATACTTCTCCATGCTGCCAGCACATCATGTGCTTTTATTAGAGATGAAACCCCACCAGGTCATTATTTCACAGCACAAACACCGAAATTTATTACAATTATTAAACCACAAATCCTGTCGTCACTAATCTTATAATGCTCCATTTTCCTTGACGTGTTTGTGAAATGTTCGATGGTTCGTCAGTGAAAGTTGGTTTTGTACAAGACTACATTATATTCAGAGGCGTTTTAAGTTTTTGTCCTCCAAACATGAAGGGGCAAAATATTAGAAACACCCCAATTATAATAAAGTTCAGTAGTACCACAGAGACCCCCCACCCTCTGTAACCTCTGACTTCAGTAAAACACAGCGCACATTGTTTGTCCACCTCAGTCTCTCTTATGTAACAAGCAGCCTGCAGGTGTAATGAGTGCAGGTGAAGGGTTAAGGGTTGAAACCTGTTCATTGTAGTAGTGTGGTGTTGTTGTGCGTCTGTGCCACAGTCACACAGATGTAGTGTTGAGTACTTTAACATCTTGACTGATCATGTTCTGTGTCTCTCACCTGTCCTCTCCTCTGTTCTCAGCTGTCCTCTGCTTTGGACTCAGGAACTTCCAAACCAGTCTCTTCCTGTTTGCACTCCTTTTATGGTCAAGTTCCTGGTGGAATGCGCCAAGTGTGGTGCAGGTGAGGGGGGGTTTGGGAGATGTTTGGAGGATATGTTGATTTCAGGCAGTTTGAGATCACGTTTACTCTTTTAACATGTAATGTTCTTCCACTGCTAACTCATAATAGTTTTCTGCTTTACGTTAATCGATTGTCCAGCTTCAGTCATATAAACAGGAGCTGGAGCTTCTCCCTGGAGTTTTTGAAGAGACCACAATGTCCAGGGCCCCACACAGGAATGGCTCATGGCCCAGTGCAGAGCTGTTTCCTTTAATTTTTCTTTTTCTTTTCTGTTCCCAGTTAGTTTTCTTTTTTTCAGTTTTGATTTTCTTGTGTTGACCGAGCTAATCTGCACTGTAAATACAACGCATTGATAAACTGCTGAAAAAAAGAGAAAGAGAAACAAACACTTTTCTCCTTCACAGCGCAGCCAACCTTACAATGACCTCAGTGTTAAAACACATATTTGAATTAACACCTTTATGACAGTTTCAACACAAACTGAAAAAGTCGTCCGTGGCAGAGCGGATCTGAATTAGACTGTAACTGATGGAGTGGTCACTGTGTGTCCACACAGACCAGTGAAAACAGCTGGAATACATTTAGTCCAGTTACATAACTGAGGTTACGTGACGTTGTCTCGTTACAGTGACATCACTTCCTGTGTAGACGTGTGTTTACAGACTTCTCCTGTTCAAAAAGCTTCAGCCGAAGTTGAAACAACGGTTTGAGCAGAGGAAGAGAAGTGTTTTCAAATTTAAACGGCTCAGTGTGGATGTACTCTCAACATCTGTTGCCATGGCACCCACTGGAAAACATTGCCAATCAATCTGGCAGCTCCGCCTCCAAGATAAAGCACACACACACACACACACACACACACACACACACACACACAATCACACTCACTTTAACATACACACAGTAAAACTAACACACACACACCCTTGAGCATTTAGTGAGCCATTTATTGTATGTGTGTGTCATCATCCTTTCTCATTAATGCAACACACACACACACACACACACACACACACACAGTAATGTGCTGCCAGCTTCAGAGCCCCTGTGCTCGTCTCAAATGAAATGAAACACACAAACACACACAGACAGCTACTTACCATCTTCTGTTATTGTGTTTGTGAGTTGTGGGGAGGTCAACCACCAACAGAGGGCTGATTACCATTAATTATTATTTATAATTATTCAAGAAGGCTTCGTCCACCGTTCCTATCTGTCTGTCTGTCTATCTATCTATCTATCTATCTATCTATCTATCTATCTATCTATCTATCTATCTATCTATCTATCTATCTATCTATCTATCTGGAGGCACTGTGAAGTTATAATGCTCACTGTAATGGAAACCAAATTGTGAGAGACAGAATCAAAGGACGGGTAAAAGACAATGTTTCAAGCGTCAGAAATGTTATGCTGTGAAATGTGATTGTTCCAGGACAGAGGAGGACATCACAGCACCTGTACAGGTGCTCTCAGTACCTGTACAGGTGCTCCGGTCTGACACAGTGATAATAACAACAGCACGTGGAACGGCGGGAGCAGGTGTGGGTGCAGCAACAGGTCCCGACTTAAAAACCTCTCTGAGAGTCGTTGTGTCTGAGGCACTGAGCCAGAGTGAGTTTCAGTTGTTACCTTTATATTAACAATGTGGTCACAATGTTCCGGTCCTGACGTGGTGCTGTTACTGTTTGCTACTTGCGACAGCTGCCATCTGTTGCAGTTAAACTTCACACACGACTTTCACAAAGGCTAACGTTATTTTGTTTAAGCTAACGTAACATTGCTCATAACAATGAATATTTACACGGCGTTGGTCTGTACTGAGGACATCTTCCTCTGTGAGTGAATGTGAAGGAACTGTTATTCATGCTCAATTTAATCTGAATAAATTAATGAACAGTAACTGAAAAATGTCACGACCTGAACACTCAATAATAACCGAGAGCTCTCGAGACATATTTTATTTATGCTCAGCCAGGATCCTCTAGAGAATCCATGATTCCACATGAACTGTGTTCCTTTTTATAGAGAAACCTCATTTTCTGCTTTACCTTCACAGAAATGATGTACCACACTGATGCATTTAACCGCACAAAATGAAATTATCTCAGCCCTCGTCCTATAGCCACCTGGGAACGAACTGTATTCACTGCAGATCAATAACCATCACATTAGAAAATACTATGTGTGGTGTTTCTTCATTCAGTGCTGATTTCATGTTGCCATTGTTGTTCCTCCCTCCATGAAATCATTTTGCTCTTGAACCTGCACATTTCTGAAAATGCAATGTACACTTTATGCCACAGGGAAGGTTTTATCTGAGGTTTGAGAAACTGGTCCCAGTTTCAGCCGCTTTTCAAGGTTCAGTTGTTCTGTTTGACTCTGTTTTATTTGAACAATATGTAAATGACAACAACAACATTCAATGACCTTTCCTTGAATCTGACCTGGGAAAAGTTTATTGAGTCTTTAAAATGTGGAAATATTGGTTGAGTTTTGGCAGAAAACTGCTTGGCAAAGATTAGGAAAGATCAAAGTTTGGGTTAAAAACTATAAATCCACATTTTTATAACAGAAATGTGTCAAATCAAAACGTGAAAACAATGTGAGAGGCGTCACTCGTGGTGATGAACCTACAGAGGATTACAGAACCGAAAGAAGGTGAACACAGGACTGAGATTCATCAGGTGGACTCAAACACTCCACATGAAGGATCATGAAATGAGATGTTGTTTGCAAACGAGTTCACTATATCATTTTAAAGGTGACGGCGTGCCAGGGTCATGTTCGTTGCTTGTTGCTGCTGAAAACAAAAAATTAGTTGCTGCAGGTTAAAGTCGAGGACGACTGTGGTCATGACTACGTCGACTAGTGGCAGGAAACAGGAAGCAAACAGCAGAGTCACCACGTTTTTATGGCCCATTCATCCACCCTGACCTCAACCTGAAGAAGTTCTGCAGCGCAGACAACAACATTCACTTTAATTCCTGACAGACCACACAACTGACATGTCGACAGCGTTAACTGACAGCTGCGGGTGCTTGTCAGGTTATCACAAATCGAGGTTGTGAAAAAGGAAGAAGAAGAAGAAGAAGGGAATAAAGCGCTGTGCAGAGCAGGTAGTTCAGGGTTGGAGATGCTGGCAACGGCAAGATAAACACGTAATTATAAAAAAAAAACAAACCTGGAGTGTTTGTGGTTCACACACTGCAAACTCAGCCACCAAAATCGAATCAAGGTCTTTTTATTAACACTGACAGGAGAGAGAAAGTTTTTTCACTGTGCAGTGTCTCACACTTTGTTTGTGTGGTTATTAGCAATGGACGGTGCCACCTCTGAACACGGATACAGGTCATGACAAATACACAAAAATACGACAGAGAAACACACACTGTAATGAAAACAATTGTATTATTATTACTAATAATTCTTATTTTCTTTGTCAGAGGGCAGAGTTAGATGAAGCTCAGCCCCACTCTCACGTCCACCAAATGTTTGGTTGTTTTTGCTATAGCTTTCACAAGCCCAAATAGTTTTTGTTTGTTTGCTTGTTTTCTGTACTTTGCGGCCTGAGAACCAAGACTTGGAAAGTTTACTGTCTGGAAACTGGACTTCCATTTATTTATGATCCAGGCCATCAGCTGAAATCTGCTGTCTGCTGTTTTTAATGTTCTAAAACTGAGCAGTTTTACTGTTGTGTTTATAGTCTGAAAGAGGAAGCTGAGTTTTACCATCCCTCCGAGATGCCTTGAATGCAGCATGAGGCACAGCTGGATGAGGTGCGAGGGGGGCATGATGGGAGATGGAGGCCTCTCTGCCCGCGGCCGTGTTGGAGCACAGGTCTGTAGTCCGATTCCCACGGGCGCTCATTACAGACCCGCCACTCAGAAAACACACCTGCCGGCAGCCAATGAGACGCTGCCCCACAACCCACACAGGTCCCGCCTACACACGAACCAACTCTAACACACTCGCTGAGCGTGTTGGAGCTCAACACACACACACACACACACACACACACACACACACACACACACACACACCATCAGAGCTGTGAGCGGGGTCTGCTCAGAGTTGGGCCTCCTGCTGCTAATCTGGTTTGTCAGTGAGGTAAAAAAAAATCTAATCAAACTAATACAGGCAGACAGGGTGGACATCTTCATCTCTAATGGAGGAGAGTCTTCCTCAGTGCAGGTCAGGAGACAGTCATTAGACAGAACAGAACAGCTCAGCCTGTGTCTGCTCACACATTTATATTTTAATGTTCAGTCTCCTACAAGCTGCTGTAATTCCATAATGGACGGAGCTGCAGCTGCATCTAAAGTGACAAAATGTACCTTCCAACGAACCCAGAGCTGTTTGATTAACAAGGTTCTGCTTTATCATGAGCGCCAGATGATCATTTCAGTGATAAACCTTTCTGGAATGCGCTGAGAGTTTTTATTTTACACCAAATTAAGTACTACACACCTGACATACAGACAGAAGAAAGATTCAGGTCCAGGAAAACAAAGAGGTGACACAAACTGACGCGTGCAAATACACTGGCGAGGAGTAACACACTGACACACATCTTTCACTGATGGTGATTAGTTTAGCTTAGTTTAAAGACTGATCCTGTGCTCAGTCACAGTCTGTTAACCTGCACCAGCTCGTAGCTGAAGATGCTACACGGCAGCAGCACGTAAATTTATGTATAACGTAATGTTCTTTTCTACGGAGGAGCTTAACTAACGAGATGCTCGTGAGATTTCTCATCTCGTTAGAGTGTTTCCTCCTGCTTCCAGCCTTAATGCTAAGCTAGGCTAACCATGCCCAGACTCCGGCTCAGTACTCACTGCACAGTGTGCTTTTCTCCCAGAACCATTATTTTCATTTTCCACCTCTGACTGAACAGGGCAGGGCTGCAGACTCTTATTTTGGAGGAAAATGGTGATGATATCCTGCCTGGGAGGAAAAGTGTGGGTGTGATGAGGGAAGAGCTGAGCGAATGTGAGGGAAATAGAGAGAGAAAGAGAGAGAAGGAGGAGGTGATGGAGGGAGGAGAGGTCAGAACTGCTTTCATCTCTTCATCTCGGCTTCAAAGCTGATGTCGATGCTGCTTTGATTCCACCAGCACCTCCTGTCTGAGGAGGAGGAGGAGGAGGAGGAAGGAGAAACGTGTGGAGGATAGAGGCCACTGTATCCTCATGTATGTCTATAAACTCCCAGAAAACGCTGTGGTAAATATGTGTCCACTGTTTTCATTGAAATGAACGAGGAGAGTGTAATATTTTTTAAAACAGCACCAACATCAGTCTGAACAGGACAATCTGGACTCTGTGTGTGTGTGTGTGTGTGAGGAAGAGGAAGAATTTAGATCCTGATACAGGTCAAAGGACAAGGTGAGAAAATAAACACTGCAGTTGAACATAGCACAGCTGGACTGACCTGCGTCCAGTCAGCGAGGTGGACTGGAACTTGGATCTGGCTCGATCCAGCTCCTGGGTGAGGTCCGGGTTACCAGGAGCAGAGAGGACCTGCGAAGACCTCGGATCTCCATCGTTTACAGTAACTATTCCAATCACATGAAAAAACTCCGACTCATATGAGTTTAACCTAAAATGTGGCCTTTTCTGTCCAACACATTAGGACAAAGCAAACTGAGATTTCCAGTAAATTCTCAGTACATATTCATGAGGATGAATCTGGAGGATTTTCGAGACCCCCTGACTTTTTCCTCTGCCGCCAACAGAACAGAACATTGTTTTTAAGAGCCCTTCACTTGGTTTGTACGTTAAGAGTCGGTTTTACTACTTGGGAAACATAAATAAAGTTTCCTGCTTTACTTTTCTTTATGTAAATATTGATGAAAAACTCCTGACTGATCTGTCATTAAGAGACGAACAAAAAGTTTTGGCATCTTTGTCAAGGCCGCTCGTTCCCTCCCGCCTCCTCTCTGCTTTCATTTCACTTTGTTCCACGAAGCTTATTAACGAAAACATTTCAGTCTGAAAATGTAAAACAAAGACACTTTTACTTTAGCCCTTGAAAAAGTGAAGAATTAAAGACTTGATGAAGCTGATTCAGAGACAGAGTGAAGCCCTGCAAACTCAAACACTGTGTAAATGCAGTTTAACTCTGTAACTTTAGGCCCTACATTCAAAGCTTCACCCATACATCACGTCATATTTATATACATAAAGAAATAAATTTGTTTATCTGCCAAAGTAAATGACACTTTATCACTAATGACAAACTCCACACTCATCACTGATTCATCCTGTGACGTTCATCAAAACTCTACATGCCACAGCTCTCCTTCATTCAGACCTCTAAACTAAATGATCCCATATATTCAAAGTTTCTTAGTTAGTTTGCTGTTTGGTGGAATAAAAATCACAAAGCAGAAAGGACGGTCTGAAGTCGCCTCCTGTTTGTGCGTTTCCTGTGAAAACCCAGCGATCAGTCGTACGGCGTGAAGCGTCTTCGCATCAGGTTTGCACAGCACCTCATCTGTGAATACGTGAGCATCATTATTACATGGTAACAGTCTAAATGACAACGTTCGCGTCTTTGTTTTGTGGATAATTAAAAGTCAACTGTTTGAAAACAGACCTGAGAGAACAGATTTCGGTTTAAACTCTCTGCCCTGTTTGAATCACGCACACACATTAAGTCAACAGGGTGGATTGAGCGCAGTAATAGATTTCCTTTATTAACTCAAACAGTCATCACAGACGTATCGAGACAGAATAAACACAATTACCAATTAATTTCCACAGTGTACAGTGTGCAGAGCGAAGGGTCGTTTTCCAGCTGCTCGCAGAGTTTCTGTATTTTTTCTTCATCTTTCAATCACTGACATGGAAAGAAGAAAATATAAAACAATAAAATGACTTTCATGTAAATACAGTGGCTGCAAATGGTCAGCTGAGCCATGCACACACATCACACACACGTCACACACATCACACACACATCACGCAGGTCGACGTGTGCAAGTTGGACGAGGAGACTCGTTTTTTCTTCCTCTTTGTTCATCTGTTCCTCCCGTGTTTCTGCTCTCTGTCACCGCCCGGCTTCGTTCACAGATTTCTGTCGGTCACTGTCATACGTCTGCTTTCCCACGCTGTCGGAGCTCAAAGGCTTCAAACGTCACCAGATCGGACAAATCAACATCAGCGAAGCAGTTGATGTGAGAGACGCTGATCCCACTCATTCTTCTGCTGAGCAGGGAAAACTCATCCCTTCTCATCCCTGCTATGAGAAGCTCCCAGTGAAAATGTTGGGATCACAACGTTCCCATTGACTGCATGACGGGGCTGGATGTGATGTGACGTCCCCAGATGAGTTTTGGCATCACCTTACTATGTGAGAAATAACCATTTAGATTTTAACTGTGGCCTTTTTAACCAAATAAAGGCTCTTTTCCTCCAGTGTTTTCAGAGATGTGAGGACTCACCAGCCTGGTAAGACCGGCAGACATCTTAGCAGGAAGCAGCTCAGCTCCTGAGACGACTTTGTCACAGTTAGAATCACCTCCCGTCCTCCAGAGTTTGGACTCTCGAGCTGAACTGAAGTAAGTGAGTGTGAACTTGTTGTAGTCTGTGCTGAGAAAGTTTTGAGTCCAGGTGTTTCCAGGGAATATGTGCAAACGAAGCTCGAAGCCTTTAGCGCTGAGTGAGGTCAGATAAATGTCCTCAGGTGATGTCATGTAAGTCGGCGTCAGTCGGGTCTGAAGACGACGGGTCTGAAAAGTTAAACAATCTCGGGGTGTCGACCTCTGTGTGACCCCCCCCCCCCCCATCCACATCTCTGCTGCAGGCTCCAAACGACATTAGCTGCTACTAGCATGAAATATCTCGTGGAGCAGTTGGTGCTCAAGTTGCACTGTGGGCAACTTGACCCCCCCACACACACAATCTGATGCCGCAAAGGTGTGTGTGTGTGTGTGTGTGTGTGTGTGTATGTGGGGGTGGGGGGTTGCCTGTTCTGTAAGACTGTACTGTAGACTGTAAAGATGAACAGGACTGGAAACTGTTTTCAGACAAACCGAGTTCTCCTGTAAACAACAAAACCAGGAGTCACAACAACAAACAACAAAACAAATCAGTTTACACAAAAATAACGTGAGGAAACACAGCAGCTGATGCGTTAATGTAAAATATGTAGGTTAACAACAGTATTACTGTAAGTATGTAAGTAATATGATAAGTAATCCAAACACAAGTGTTTATGGATTTGGAATTGGGGGTTCAGTAATCCTCCAGCTGACAGATGTTCACCCCCTCAGCCCCCACCCCCACCCCGCCCCAACAACATTATGTTTAAGTCAGTTTACGAGCTGTGTTTAATCCCTGTTCAGGATCCTGACTGAACTCTGACGTTCGACTGTAAAGAACATTTCACATCAGTATTCTGTTATTGTATACAGTTACTGTAAATCATACGCTGTGATAATACGAATACTGAGCTCATGTAGCTCAGGAAGCTCTGATACTTCAGCTGGTTGGTTTATTTACTTCATATTAACAGTAAATAAGGATATTTACTACAGTACAGTACTAATGTTTTATGCATCTTTTAACGTCTTATGAATCAGTCTCTTTAAACAGGGATTTTATTCATTTTAATTACTCGTGTGATTTATTTATTGTTAGTTGTACTATGTTTTATCTGTTTGTTTATTTCACTCTTTCTTTTAGACTTTTATTTTTTGGGTGTTTCTGTTTATCTAGATGCCTGATTTTATTTCATTAGTTGAATTCTTTCATATTGTTTTTGACATGTGGAGCAACCTGTCAATGTGTTTGCAAAGTGTTGCATAAATAAAGTTTCTAAGTTTATTTCAGGGAGAAATATTGTACTTTTTCTGTATTTGACAGCTGAAGATACTAACTGCTGTGTAGAAATTAAAATGTATAACTTATAACTATAGCTTTTAAAGTAAGATGCACTGTTACTGAGTAAATCAGCTTCACATCTACCAGCTGCAAGAACAGAATGTTGCTTATATGTAAAAGCGTCATTTTATAATTTATTTAATGATATAACGTTGAGTCACATCTACTTAACATTTGGAGTGCATGACGTTTAAATTCACGTTTTAAAATGATAAATTAAATGACTGATCGAGGCTTCGTCCCTCTGTAAAGTGCATTAGACTATTGTGTATTAGAGGAAAGTAGTAACACATTTACAGGTAACATAATTTTTAATTCTAAACAAAACTGTTTTCACTCTCCTGTAGATACAAATACCCGACTTCCCCAGAAGAGTATTCCTTTGACAGCTGCCATGTTTCTACAAATTTTAAACAACTTTTTGTCGAGTGTGTGTACAGTATCCCACCATCACTCGCTGACAGATCAGTGTGAGCGGGTTCAGGACTGTCCCCCTGTGGAACCACAAACTGCTGCAGGGCTCTGTCAGACTCCTTCAGCCCTTCATGCTCACTGTCTGAGCTCCTGCACCCCTCACACCGAGCACTGCGCCCAGGGTTGCACCATCAGTCCATAATGTTCTTATGCTGAAAATGACACGGGCGAAAACAAAAGACTGAATTTGTGTGAGGAACAAGTTCGACATTAAAGGCTGCGAAAAGTGAAAGTTGTTTGTTGAAGGTTAAAGGCTGAGAAAAAACCTTTGCTCCAGAAATGTTCACACTCATTCACACAGTAAAGAAGACACTGGATGACAGGGTATTCATGTCATTTTCATTTTAATTGCACGTGAAGCAGTGTCTCCTTTGCTTCCATTCATTATATCCATTAAACATCAGCATGATTTCACGATTAAAAACATATCAAATAAATAAATAAACAAATAAATAATAATTCCTACTCTCGCTCCTGCGGTTCCTTTGTTCTCCAAACTCAAGATTTTCTCAGATACGTTCATCGTATGTCAGTGTCACGTACGATGAACCGACCAGGCCGCTGTGTGTGTGTGTGTGTGTGTGTGTGTGTGAATCTTAAGCTGGAGAGGTGAGACAGGAGCTGAGGATTCAACTTCTCTCTCTAGTCCTCTTTTTTCATTTGTTACACAACTGTTTCTGGCACTTTTCATGTGAACAGCCGAGTGCAACACTCTGAAATGTCTTACTGCAGAGGCTGACTAAACCATCCTGAACCCCCCCCTCCCCCGAATCCCCTCACTCCACCTTCCACTGTGGCTGTTCAGATCAGGAACAGAGAAAAGAAAAATGTAGTTTTAAAGTTTCTTCTTCCAACTTTTCTAAAACGGACAGAATTAGGAAATAACAACACCCATTTCAGCCCATGTTCCCTCTGAAAATGAAGGAAAAGGTGGCATCGTACAGGGAGAGGAGGCAGAGAGGGGCGGGACCTTGGGCTGAAGGTTAGCAGCGTACGCTAACCTTTGACCTCGGGCGCTCTGAGCTGCCGCTTGTGTTTGTTGTCTGCTGCTGTTGTTCTAATGAGAGCAGCCGGTGTGAGGTGAGTTGTTCTGTTTCTGTGGGTCGGCACAAATAAACACTCACATTAGTCTGGGTAATGGGTTCGGTGGGACACCTCGCTCACACACACACTGGTTGATCTCTGACCTCTGAGTGAGCTGAGCCGCAGGGCCGCGGATCATCAGATGGAGGGAGGGTTTTCAGAGATGAAGCACGGGTTTCATTACTGCCGCGACCTCGAGGCCGTGACTGAGGAGGAGGAACCAGGGGAACACCCGCACGGCCGCTGCATGTTCCTCCATCTCGCCATTGAATGGATAAATAATTAGCTGTGCTCTCTCTCCTCGTCCTCCCACACAGGGTTAAAGCCGCCGCTCCTCACCTCGCTCGGCCGGGGAGGAAGAAAACAGGACTGCAGCCCGAGACGCATTCAGGAAGGCTGTGAAATTACAGCGCTGCTGCTCCCTCCTCTCATCCTCCTCCCTCACAACTGACCCCATTGGAAATGGACAAGCTGGGATTCACAGAAACACAGCAGCTTCAAAGGCGAGAGGGCACACACAGCTCCAGCTGAAGAAGAACTTGGAGCGATTCAGATGGATGTGGGTGGAATTTACTGCTTCACCAAAACACCCAAACGCTTCCCTCTGCGATCTGATTGGCTGTCCGTCTCTCCCGCTGTCACAGAGCTGAATCTACCGTCGATGTAATGTTAAACAGCTGTTCAGCATCTTCACCTCCACCAGCTCTCCCTCTCTACACTTCACAGTAACCTCACTCGCCCACAGAGTGACCACAGACAGAGGAGGAGGCCGAGGAGCAGCTCACAGCAGGAACTCACACATCCACATTAGCTCTGCTCATCCACATACACAGAAGATAAAGCTGCTGAAAGTCTGCACAGAGGAAGCTTCCTCCATCGTGTGGAGGCTGGAGGGGGGTAAAGCAGAGGAAGAAATATTTTGTATTTGCCTTTAATTTACTTTTGCTGCTGATGTGCAGTACGTCCCTTACAGTTTTAATTGTCCCTTAAACGTTTCATTGTTTAACCTGTGCACTGAAAGTTATCTAATGATGGACAGAATAGAATTAAAATAAATCTTGTATTAAAAAACATGCTCCTCTGTCACATGGACGCATCGAAGACACAGGTGAACAGCGGCCTGATAATGTTAGAATTATACAGAGAATATGAATATTATCTGTATATAATAATAATAATATGAATAATCAGGTTATGAGACCAAAACGTCCAGAGACGGCTCTGATTCCACGAAGGACACGAGGATAAAGGAAAGCAGCAGGAAACCTGGTTTTAGCAGAAATCAGACGTTAGAAGTTAGAACCCTGTTACTGCAGGTTTAGACATTCGGTGAGTTCCTTATTCGTGAAGAGATCATCGTGTTCGTCGATGGCCAGATGTGACATTATAACTGTTCACCCTGCCCTGATGTGAGGGGTCACAGGTACGAGGCTCAGGTGACACTGATGTCTTCAGAGAGCCACGGAAACATGATGCTCCTCTGTCAATATTTAGTCAGGAAGGTCAGCACCGACAGCCAGTTAACATTTCATAAAACACATTAACATCGATTGAGCAGGCCCAGCAGATTAAAGTGGATAAACAGGGAATAAAGACAATATGAGAGCTTTCATCTTTTAGTGTTTTAAAGGAAATGTACACAGAGTCTGATGTGTGTGATCTATTCTGTCGCCTCAGTCATTAACGTTAATAGTGACACCTGCTCTTTTCTCACATCCGATATTTTGACTTATCAAAGCAGAAAAAGTCTATTCACGGAGATTCCCTCCTCCACAGACAGCTGGGGTCGACTCCAGAGCCACAGGTGGGAAATAATTATAGAAATTAAAGAAAGGAGCTCTAATTAATAGCTGTAGGTAAGTCCAATAATAAGTTCACTTTCAGCTCTGAAGCTCTGAAGAGTCGATGCCTCAGTGTGATAACACTCAAACCAGCTTCTTCTCTGGCTCATACAGGAGGCAGCAGGCGCACAAGAGGAGGAAGAATCAGTCGTTAATTAGTAAATACTACAGGATGAAATATGCTGAACATTATTTAAATGAGGCACCTCTGACCCTGTTTGGAGGAGCCGTGTATTCTCCAGTTGTTGTCATTAGTTACAGAGATCTGATGTGAGCAGAGGATGATTTTGCGTTGTGCTGGATTTACTGAGGTCGTGCTGTTAGGGACGCTCATACACGAACCGTGGTTCGTGTTGGTCAAACCTGGATTTGAACCAGACCATCAGTGATGTCAAATTTTCCTCCTTTGTTTTATTAAAACATTTTAAGTGAGAGTTTGGCAGAAATCACCTCAGTATCCACATCACCTCCACCTGCTCCGCCCTGCTGCAGCTGGACCTGAGTTCACACAGACTCAATGAAAAGTCGTTTTCTTTGCAAATCGGTCCCTCGCTGTCAATGAGAGACATAAGAAAAACTTTGTAGTTTGGAATAAAGGATCACCTAAATCAATGAGCGAAGATGCTTTACACTTAAACAATGATTTACCTGACTGGGCCTTGAAAACAGAACAAACATGGACGCCTCACGTCAGCTAAGTCCCGCCCTTCGAGGTCATTAAATGCTGATTTAAAGGATACTGTGCTTCATTCTCTGTGCACAGTATTTTTAACCTTCACAGGACCAGCTCAGAGTCGTGAGTCACCTGATGACGTAAATGTTTATGAGATGTAAACATGAGAATCTTTCTTATCTCTAAACAAATATCCGAGGGATAAGGCAGGAAGCTTCCTCGTTTCCTGATGTGGGAGTGAAGACGACAGAAATCTTCACAGTGAGCAGGAGGGAAGGGTAATGACGGACAGGTGAAATCAATCAGAGGCAGGAAACACACAAGGACAGGAAGTAAAGGTTCTGAAATGAGAGGAGAGGTGAGCATTAGAAAATAAAACAGGAAACAATGAGTGAATGATGAGAAAGAAAAACCTTGGAAACATGGTGAGTCACCAGGTGTGAAGGTGCTTCGTAGGTAGGTTCAACCAAAATAAAATGAGCCTCTCATTAAAGTCTGCTGATTGAGAATTAGAACTCTGCAGGCATATGTCAGTGCGTCTCTCTGGTCACCTGGATTTCAGGTGTTTACATCAAATCAGACAAAGTTCTCTACTCTATGCACCTGTCACCTGGTGTTACTTTACCTCGTAGCAAAACTAATCATCACTCACCAGTGTACAGGTGTAACGGTGTGAAAAGCACTGAGATGTTTCCTCCTGTCAGACTGAAACTTCGGCTGCCGTCTCTTCTCACACCAGCAGCCCCTCCACCCTCCAACATGCTGGTAATCCTAAAATAAAAATTTAGTGCTGGAGAAGCTCACACATTAGCGTGAGCCTCGTCGGGGTCTGCGTGTGACGCGTGGTGTTAATTGGCAGCAGAACGATCATGAAGAATTCATGCAGGAATAACAGCGGATTACTCTCGTTTAATTAAAGATGCTGCGCTGCCGCGGCTGCATGTATATTTAACGAGAAACATCGCTAACAGAAACTGATTACTGAGCCTCCCAACATGTGACGCTCACACACACACACACACACACACACACACACACACACACACACACACACACCCTCTGTCCACTAGACCAGTTACATCCCCGCGACTGTTCATCTGTTTTCATGTTTTCGTGTTCTGATACATGAGTTGATATCAACCTCCAAATATTAACACTCACAGTAGCTGCGTTTGCAGAAGCGATAATCAAAGTCAGATCTCATTCAGGATGAAAATATAAACATCTCCATCATAATAACCGGGCTCATTCTGGGAGACATTTTATTTTGAAAGGGCCGATTAAACCCTCTGTCATGTGAACAGTCTCTGGTTATGAGCACTTTGTGCCACTGTTCTGACAAATCGCTGCACAAACCAATCTAACACCTTACCCCCTGTTCACACATATGAACTTTCCCTGTGTTGTTTGCAGGTGTTTGGCGTTGAGCTGATTATTTTCATAATCAGCTCCAGTTATTGTCTGTGACAGCATTTTACCACCAAAATCCTCAAGTGAAAACGAGCTCCACGTGCAGATGCAGAGACGTCAAAGAGCCGCACACGCGTTTTATTTTTACGAACGCCTTCACAGCACTCACTCGCAGAATATCTTCTCGTGTATCATGTGAGAAGTTCTGCGACCTGAGAACAGAAAACCAAACGCTGAGCCAAGCACACAGCTACAGCCACTGATCACCTGTCCCTGATCACCTGTCCGCTGATCACCTGTCCCTGATCACCTGTCCCTGATCACCTGTCCGCTGATCACCTGTCCCTGATCACCTGTCCGCTGATCACCTGTCCGCTGATCACCTGTCCCTGATCACCTGTCCGCTGATCACCTGTCCCTGGTCACCTGTCCCTGATCACCTGTCCCTGATCACCTGTCCCTGATCACCTGTCACTGATCACCTGTCACTGATCACCTGTCCCTGATCACCTGTCACTGATCACCTGTCCGCTGATCACCTGTCCGCTGATCACCTGTCCCTGATCACCTGTCACTGATCACCTGTCACTGATCACCTGTCCCTGATCACCTGTCCCTGATCACCTGTTCGCTTGCCAGTGGATTTTCTTTTTGGTGGTAAGTGGGAGGAGTCACCACTGCCAGTATTAAGTCTGAAATTGAAAACTCAAGATTTAACTTGAGACTAATCCCTGATTTAAATGGAAAAGTAAAGGGAAATGCTCATGATCCCTGTTCATGGAAACCATCAGGAGCACTGTGACATCCAACTGGTTAAAATGCACCAAACAGACGACACCGTTCCACCGCCCCGGTGTCTGGTCAGAGCCGTCGTTTCTGCCAAGGATAAACATATAAACACATTTCGGCTGATTTTCCGGAGAGTTGCTGAAAATATGAGTCAGAACTGAGTCAGAACTGCACCGTGAATATGATGCTTTTAGTCCAGGGTTAAGGAAAATGTGAATCTTAATGTTACAGCAAATATTAAATCTGCACAAGCTGCTCAACTCCAAAATAAACAACTTCTAACATTACATAGAATCTAAAGCAATTAAGTGAAGTCATACTCCATAAAACAACGATTATATTAAACCACTGAACACAGTTATATCTTCATTATCTCACACACACACACACTAAAACACACACACACTGACGGGAAGCTGCCTGACATCCACCCAAATCTTCATTATTGCAACACACCTCAGACACACCAAACGATCAATATAAATGATTGATGGAGAGAGACTGACAGATTCCTCAGTTATTAACCCTTCCCCCAGCCAATCAGAGAGCTCCCTGCTGTTCAGGCACAATAACAGACGCCACTCGTGACTCTGCTCGTACGAAGGATCCAACGCTGAAGGTCAAAACCAAGGCTTGGACAAACACTGGTGAAGAAGAAGAGGACGGACATCTTTTCCAGGTCTACTGGAGTTTACTGTTACATCACTGGCCTCCACACACACACACACACAGTAGGGCGGTGAACTGATATATAAATGGATGATGAGAGTAGAAGAAGAAGCAGTAGCGGAGGGACTGAGGGAAGATTATTGTGCTCCTCACATCAGTGTTACTAATTAAAGTCAATCACCACTTGAACAGGCCCGAACAGACGAGAGAGTCAGAGCCTCCACACAGTGCTGCTGTTATTATGTTGGTGTGTGATTGATTGAGTCAATAACCCAAACGTGGTGCGGCTCACACACACAAACACACGCTTGGATGAAGGGTCACGTATCCATCTGCCCCCACTCCGTCTCACCCACAGCCGTCAGTATGACAACTTCCTGCCAGTCAGGAGTCATATCCTGCTCGTTCTCTTGTTTTAGAGCTGCGTGTTTGTTCCTCTTATTTTGCTCGTTTGTTAAACAGTGTTATGTTTGACGTCTCTTAAATCTAAACAACTGTTTTTTGCAGGGAGCGAGGGGAACGTAACATTGGCATATCATCTCTTTCACACAGCAGCGTAAGCGATTCCCTCTCTGTTAGCTCTGTGTTTGGTCTCCACCAGCTCCTGAGGGAACTGTCTGGCTCTTCAGCTTCTAGATGCTGCAGCATGTTCACCAGCTGCTCTGACCGAGTCTGTCTGCTGTTTGCTGCTGAGCAGGTTGTTTACAGTGGGTTTGTTTTTCCCGCTGTTTCTCTGAAAACATCTGCCTGCTGCGGCCGAAAATGACGCTACGAGAAAATTCCAACTGCAGCCGCTTGAGACATGTGAGCTTAATATCAGGTTGTGTTAATTTGTGTGCACAGTGTTAGCAGTTCGAGAGAATGAGGTAAGTGGTTTCAGAGCACAATCGTGAACCGTTTTTTCTAAATGACACCTGCAGAGCTGCGTAGAAACAGAGCGCAGAGACACGTGGTCTGTTTCGACGCCAGATGTGAGGACATTCCCGTTTTTGCAGAACTTTACAAGAAATATGGAATATACAGGGTCCACATGGGGCATCTGCAGACTTTCTGTGAGACTGTTCCAGGAACAGACTTTTTAATAATTTATATCAGCAAAGACAAACTAAATATTAAAACCTTTTTTTCTACAAAACCCTTCAGTCCTCATACTCTGCTTATGATTGTATTTTCTATTGATATAAATGAGCGGAATAAGTTAAATATGATAAATTCTACTTATTTAATGTAAGCCAAGACCACACACAGTCTTATAACACACTTACACACACACTTTTTAGAAACCCAGGTTTCTAAAATGCAGCTCTAAATGGAAAAATGCCGATGCTGTGAATGTGGTAGATGTTGTCCTGTAAATCAGCCTGACTTGTTTGGAGTCTCTTGGAAAATTTAGGGTGATGCCTTGAATCTTAAAACACAGTTCAGAGTGTTTGAATAGAGTCTGGATGTGTGAGTGATGGAGCCACTGGTGGATCCAGGGAGAGAACAGAGTTTAACCGCTTAAGGCAAGAAAACTGACCTGAACCAGCTTGAGTCCCTCACGGACTCACAGACCTAAACTCTATCTGATGAATCGGGTCTGTTCTTCAGCCTGAATCCCAGCTGAAGTCAAACCTGAACCTCGGTGTCCCAGCTTCACCGGCTGCTGTTCACATGAAATCTGCTGCTTGTTCACGTGTGGAGCAGATGGAAGCTTTATCACAGTTTCCGGTTTAAAATGTACAGTGGAGGAGGAGGGCTGTGTCCTAATTCCCTGACAGTACACACTGTGCGCTATGTGGATTTTCATGTTCTGCTGTTTTCGCAGATCGTATACAAGAAGCAAATACTTAGCTGCTTCGTACTCACACGGCGAATCTTTCCAAAGATTTAATGCTTAATCTTCCTGCAGATGAAACAGTCGATTATTGAGTTAGCTGACCCACAGAAAAGTAGTCAGCAACAATTTTGACAAATTAATTAATTGTTGCACCTAAAAAATAAAAATAAATAAATAAATAAAATGAACCAGCTGAAGGGCAGATCATCTGTTCTCCAGCAGCTCTCCAAAAATAAACACTGACACACTGAATCTGAGCGTATGTGACTGAGATGGATTCTCCATCTTGTTGCAGTTTCCTGTCAGAGATTCAAACCGCTGTCACTGAGTGTGTGTGTGTGTGTGTATGTGTGTGTGTGTGTGTGTGTGTGTGTGTGTGTGTGTGTACGCTGACCCAGTAGGTGGTTTAAATGGTGGCAGCATATGTCAGCACTAATCTGATTTGGGTGATTCACTGGACAGAGAGAGATGGCTGGCGCTGAGAGAAAGAGACTAACAAAGAACAAACACTGAGAGAGGGAGGGTATTATGG
>JBBMJY010000002.1:23321674-23353694 GCA_037833715.1 Toxotes lorentzi | reverse complement strand
GATAGATAGATAGATAGATAGATAGATAGATAGATAGATAGATAGATAGATAGATAGATAGATAGATAGATAGAGTTATGGAGATACTAAATGTGTACTTGAGGCTAAATGCACTCTTCCTGCTGAACTGCACAAAGAAACACATTTAAACTTCACATTTCAATTTCCATTAGCTGCCACTCTCATCCACAGCGAGTGCAGTGAATTCCCTCTTCACTTTTTTTACATTTGATGGAAGAGAATGTCATTACGCCGGAAAAAATAAAAAAGAAAAACTCTTTTCATCCAAACATTTTCCACCGTGTTGCGTTCAGCAGAGAGTCAGAGAGCGGTTAACATGTTAATATCTGATTAGTGGCAGGTCTGCTTCCCTCATCTCACTGTGACATACATCGTTAAATAAATGTAGGATGAAATGAAATCTGAAGCAGCTGCCACACATTAAACAGGTCAGAGTTGTTTATGTGGGGAATTTGTTCAGAATCAGCTCAGATGAAAGTTGTTTTTTCTCACATGAAGTCTGGAGGATGAAGAAGGACACACCCACCCACCCCCTCCTTCCTGCCCAGAACTATTACAGTACAAAAACAAAGTACACAAACGGAGGCAGGTAAGGTACCTTATCCAGTTTCCGAGGACATCATTACCTCTAAATAATGAATAGGTGCAGAAGTCATGTTTTGATTTATTGAGTGACTGATTGATTTTCTGTCATTAAACTGAAAGTTTTCATCTTTAAAGTTTCTTCCAGACAGATTAATCCTGTCATTACTTCCTATACCTTTTATTTGATGTCATCCTCATTTTAAAACCTTCCAGCCTTCTTCTTCTCACTGTCTGTGCTTAACGAGCTGTGTTACTGTTGATAAATGACGAGCTAATTAACACACAGGTGTGACAGCAGACTCAGGTGCTCTCATCAACATGACGAAAGTTTCCTGCTCTCTGATCCCTCAGAGTTCACCAAAGTTTAAAGGTTTGACTGGATTTTGAATGAGTCCTGTTGATGTTATTGATATGATCAGATATTGTATGTTAATCACTATTGATATGTCATTCTGTTTTGTCAGAGTGAGAACAGCTCCCAATAACTAATTTAAGGAACTAGCACTTTTCTATAATTTATGTTGTTGGAGAATGAAGTGAAACTCCTGCTCTTGTTCCCTTCCAGGAGCTTCAGGTCTCAGATTCTGATTTATTATTCACACTCCACTGAGAACAGCTTGGACATGTTTGTGTTAAATCTGTTAAATCTCCTAAAAAATTTTGGGGGTGGCCATGGCCGGCGGGCGGCTGACCTCACACTCTGGACTGGAGAGATACCAGCGGGCCCCAGGGATTGTGGGTAAACCCCGGAGGCCTTCGGCTGGCTGCTACAAAGCGGCTCTGACAAATCAGCCGGAGGGGAGGAGGAGGAGCTGAGGCTACACGGAGGACCGACGAGGCCAAGAGGCCCCGGGGCTATGCAAGGCAATGCTCGCTCTACCGCTCGCTCTCCCTGGCTCTCTCCTCTCAGTCCTGTTATTTTATTATCGGGACTGTTGATGAGAAAATCCACGTTCAAGGCAGAGAAACAAACTGTTTATCATCCATTGGATTAGATGAACCCATCGATAGTTTGCTTCACGTCACGTTTTTGTAAGAACAAGGTCTTTTATGTTTTCAGTTTTCTGTTATTATTATTTACAAACAGAGACATAAAGACATGTTTTACTTTACAGGGCAACAATCCTGTTCTCTGTGTCAGGGCTTTATTTTCCCACAGCAATCAACCAAGTAATTAATAAGATAAACTTATTCAATTTCAGATCTTATTAGTAACGTGCAATTTAATGTTGTTTCTTTTCATTTCACTACAGGTGGCTCCTAAGGTTTTATGATACAGAGCTGCAGTTAATCCACACTTTATCAAGGCACTTGAGCTTCATCTGTTTCAGTCTCTGTGTAAAAGAAATGCATGATTAAGCTTTGTTTTCTGTATCTGCAGCACGATCCTTCATGCTTCATATGTGTTATTGAACAGATCCATATGCTTCTTAATGTATTTGATCAACATTAGTTGACTGTGGTAAATTTGCACATGTGGTGAACACTGTTCAGTGCCTCATACAAACCAAAGGCTGAAACCCACCGTCGGCTGACCTCTTCATGAACGTATGAATGTGTCATGGTGGAGGAACCTGATTCCTCTTCCTCTCTCTCAGGTCGGTCTGCAACCTCCAGCAGCAGCTCGATAAATCAGCAGATCAATACATCCTAATCATTTTCATTGTGTCAGACACAGACAGACATTAGAGACAACATGGAAACATGAAGAGAAACGTCAAGTTGACATTTTGCAGATAAAAAATATTTCCTCTGACAGCAGAATATTAAGTAAACATGTAGAAACAGAATTACTTATTGACCTAACGTTCTCATTCCCAGGTGATCTGAACACACTGACTGAATTATGAGGGCTATTTAAGTAAAGTGCATTATGGGTAGCTGGACTGTTTAAGAGCTTTACTGACAGAGACTCTCCAGAGACAGAGACGAAGAGTGTCGCGTGGCTGGTGAAGGTAAGTGGATCTGATCAGCGAGACACTGCAGGGTCAGAATCCAGTAAAACCTTTCATTTCCATGTTATAAGGTGGTTTTGTTCATGGTTCACATGTTATGTTCAGCTTGTTTTATTACATACAAATTTGTGTGACAGTAAAACTGGAAGAAGATCATGAATGAAGCAGGTCTAACGTGGTTTTCAGACTCTGATTAAGTAGATTCAGGTTTGTCCACTAACCACTAACCACTTTACCCTCTGACTGTTGATCCAGCACCATCATCAAGTCAACATTTGCCCAAAACTTTGGTTTATGACCAAATACCTTGAACTTAATGACATTTTCATCAGCCCCAGCTGAACATAGAGTGGAGTGCCAACTAGTAAATAATATAGAAATAATAATATAAGCATGTTAACATGCTGACATTATCATTTCGCAGTCACACACAGCTTCTTGTGTGACTGTAGACAGTAAAAAATGCAAGTGACTGGCTGTAATGTTGTACCAATTAACTGTGACACTTTCTGCTGCCTTTTCCTGTGATGTTAAACTTTAAATATACAAAATGTCCTAGGACTTTCTACCATCACCATTTTTAAATGAGCTGAATCTATTCTCCGGGTGTGCAAATGCAATATTTTGTGCGCTATATTTAGTCAAACTGTCCTCATCTCCAGTTTCTTCACAGGAGCAGGGATCATGATTAACTCTTTGAGTCAGCATCGCAGTCTCTCTTTCACCTCTCCTTTCATTTCTCTCCACAGAGTTGTGAAATGAAGAATGTGTAATTACCTGAAGGAGCGAGGAGACCAAACTATCCGTTAGCTGCACAGAAATCCTGCAGTAATGAGAAAAGGTAAGCCACTTACAGACAAAAGCTCTACTATTGTCCTCACCTCACTTCAACAGCTAATGACAGACGCTAACACAGCAGCACTGAGCTACACCTTCACCCTCGCCACAGGATGTTCAAAAGAAGAAAATCACACAGAACAGAAACACTTAAAAACACACATGGTGCAGACTGCTGATGTTTCATCGTGTATTTTTAAAAAAACATTTGAACATTGTGCTAAATTCTCTTCCATAGTCAGATGAGATGATGGAAATCAGAGCTCAGGTATATCAGGTACATGTTTAGCCTAGCTTAGCACAAAGACTGGAAGCAGGGGGAAACTGTAAGCCTAGCTACGTGCACCAAAGGGTTGTTGGCTAACAAGAAGCCCCAATGCTGATGGCTAAGAAGGCACAATGTCATCATCTCTACGTGAGCTAAAACGGAAATAACAAAGCTCTGGAGTTGTTTGAAAGTTTTGTCTTGCTCCTGTTGTTCATGCTAATAAGATGGCTAACATGTTTTCTGTTTTGTTAGGTACACCAAGTTAATACTGAACTTTATCAGAGCTTGTTGGGTGGAAGCAGGATTGCAGTTCATGGGCTGGAAGAGGCTGAGGGTTGGGTGATAATCGTCTGTGGGTTCACTTCTATGGGCGACACCTTTCATCCATCTAATCTAGAATGGCTGATTAGTGCACCTTTGTTTCTGCCAGTTGAATAAGTTGGACATTAACTTATTTTTTATTTTTAAATGTGTTCAGTAAATAACTGAAGCCCGGACCTTTAAGCTTCAGCTCTCAGTCTTTGCTCAGATGAAGTGTTGCCTGTGAGGACACACTTTAAACAGCCGAAACCTCAAAATGGAGCCAATTAAACTTCATCTCCACCTGAACTCACATTTTCAATCACATTCACTATACACCTTTGATCTGCACACACACACACACATGCACACACACACACTGCTGTGTCCGTTTGGCTGTAAAGGATTACAGCAGCGTAGCAGTAATTAGTTGTGGCATAATGAACATTTGGCCCTGTGGCTAGGAATAATTAAGCAGCACTTTGCAGTGATCTGTAACGAGGTGACGAGGCCAGAAAACCTCCTGAGTTCACCAACACTTGCACTTAATGGGATTCATTACACTACTATACTTCTTCTCCTACACACGTCACATGAATAATACACACATGTACTGTGTGCAAATAATTCATCCCTCCTCTGGGTCATTTTCAACACGCATGTGTAGTTTATGGTTTATTACACTGTTATTGATTTTTGTGTTTTTGATTCAATCATAAATTAAAAAAACAAAAACATGAAATACTAAAATCTTAACCACACACTGAACTAAAACTATTACCAGGATCACACTGTGATGCTACAGTGCTCAGTAACACACGGTACATGGTTAGTTAAAGTGTGTTGTACGTACTGTATGTTGTTTTGTTTAGATCGACAACAGATGTTTATCTGCCAAGTTTACAACTAAATTCAGGACAAAGTTCAACCCAGTTTCAGGAAAACTGGTAAAACAAAGCATTAACTGACGTGCGTTTCCATTCACGCTCGTATGTGAACGTCAGGAGTTGGTTCATGGAGATAAACAGTTAGTGGAGCTAATTTTCCAGTCAGTTGAAGTCAGAGGCTTCATGTGCATCAATGTTTATTCACTAAGTCTGTGTCCATTACTCACGATACACCAACTTTTCCACCTCAGCCAAGTGTAAAAACTTTTTGTGATATTTGGATTCTGGCATTTTCACTCCTTTTCTTTTTTTAAACGAACAGATTGAATATACTTTTAAATACTTTTAAAAATTCATGCATGCATAACATGTTCTGCAAGCTCAAATTTCCTGAACACAGAAAGAAAATTTCTGCTGCAGAGTAAATGGATATGTTTCAGGTTCCCTCCTGAGAAATCGCAATCTGCCCTCAGTGTGGAAAGGCTCCAAGTACCATGATGCCCGAAACTCGCTACACAACACTTCATCATACAACAAGACACTGAGCCTAACCAAGTTTTTTAGTACCAAACAGTGGAATGTTTTTGACCGGCCAAATCAGGGACTTGACCCCAGGCCATTAATACAATCGTGGTTTTCACTGGTGAGGACTGAAGGCAAAAAAACCCCAGACAAGCAGGAAATGGAGATGGCTGCAGTCCAGGTCCGGCACTGACTGCAAAGAATCTGACTCCAAATGTTAAATATGATGGTTGATTTGTGTTTATGTTGACTTACACTTGGGAACTTAATGTCCTTGATTAATAAAATATAAAATATTGTTATCTGATGTGGAGAGAAACCAGCCTGAGTGCCCACGAGGGGGGTGCTGAGTACACATGGTCATGGTACAGAGACAGCAGTAGAAACCCCTGCCTCCATCCTGTTAATTCTGTGTGTGTTTAAAAACCACCATCATTACAACAACAGCAGAGGATGAGGATGCCAAGCTCCTGATGAGTGAGGAGCATAGAGGAGAGGAAAGAGGAAATGAGGAACAAAGGAGAGGAGAGAGGAAGAAAGGGAGCGAGAGGAGACGAATACTAAAGAGGACAGAAGAGTTTGGCCCTAAATTTCTGAAGTCAGAATTTTGATTGAGGCTGTCTGTGGTCACAGAGACTCATCCACTGTACAAATAAAGAAAGAAAGAAAGAAAGAAAGAAAGAAAGAAAGAAAAATAATTTCAGTTGCCATCAGAGACAGCTGAATACTGCACACTGTGTAGTGTCCTTTAACTGAGAGGAAAGAGGAGATGAGGAGATGAAAAGAAGAGGAGAGGAACTGAGTAATAGAAAAGGTAGAAATGACAAGATAAAAGGAGGAGGAGGAGGAGGAGGAGGACAGGCAATACACGTACAGGAACACCACCCAAAATAAAATCTGACTATGAATAAAAATGTGAATGTAATAAACAACATATTTGTCCAAAGTGTTCAAATTTAGTCTTGTACCTGTCTTTTTTTTTTTTTTTGTTGGGAGTCTGTTTCCATCTCTGTGTCATTTTGTCCAGATATTTTCTAAAACAGATTCACCATTCCACATTCAATCACATTCAATTATGTCAATTAAATAAAATCCTTGAATCGTGTTAATCAGCGTTTGAAGTGTCTGAACAAGTGCAGCTTCTTTTCCGTCTGCAGCTTTTCACTTGTTTTCTCAGGATAAAGCAGCTTTTATGAGTCAGTGCAGGATTAAACGACTCCCTCGTGATGGATATTTTTTGTAGTAAATGTCGACTCGTCTCTGCCTCTAATGTGCTTTACCTTCCTTGACACTGCACCATGCAACCAGTCAGATTGACTTGTGAATTATGACAAAAAATCCAGCAGATGAAAGACTCCTTTGAAAGCAGCAGTAAAAGAAATCAAGTCTTTCAGCTGGCGTTTGAATGCAGACGAGGCGCTGCCAGATCAAAATCTGATCAAACAATAACATTTTTCTCTTTTTTGATTGTGATTAGGCCTCGTTTTCTGACAGCCACTAAAATAATTGTGAAAGTAATGAGATAGTGGCAGTTTTTTCTCACTTTTTCTCCTTTCAAATAATGAAAAGATGATGAAAACAGCCGTGACTCCAGGAATGAGCGTTGCTGGGTGGGAAAAGGACTTCAAAGGGAATGATAAGCAAATGTAGCCGAGCTTTCGTTCTGAATTAAGTCAACCAGCTACTTTAATCAAATTGTTTCAGAGGAATCAAACTACAAACAGAAACAGAGAGAAGAGAGAGGGAGAGAGAGACTGATTTTCAGCCTGTGAACTTCCTCTAACACCACAGCTTCTCCACCACTCTGACAAGCTCTTCCTTCCATTTATGGTGATTTTTATGTTGTGACTCTATGTGTTGACCTCGAGGCTTGTCAATCCACTTCTACCGCAAACAGCAGTGATGTAAATTAGACAAAAAGGCCCACATCATGCTCAATTACACGCTTTTCCCACTGCTACGGCATGTTAGTGTGACAGGATGCAGGCTGAATCCCTATGTCCAGCCTCTGGCGATCTTCTCAAAATCCCCAGTGTTTTGGACCTTTACAGTGAGGGCCTTCCTCAACAGAACTTTTAAAAGAAGTGTGTGGTCATTCATCAATATAAAACATATGGAGAGGGCAAAATATTAGAAACGCCTGTAACTCAGTGCAACTCAATAGCACCACAAACTGCAGCCTCCACAATGATCATTCAGCTGAGTCTGTGCCTCTCCGAGACAGTTTCAGCAGACTGACCTTTATGGAGGGAGGATTTTTCCACGATGATGATTTGATGAGCTGTTCTCGTAAATTTTGAAGCAAATGCAATTTCATAAAAAAGTCACCGGGAAGAGGCAACAAAACTAAACCATCCTTCAGCTTACTCTGTCCTTAAATAAGAAAAAAGACTGCTGTACTTAACCAAAAGCCAGAGTCAGTGCAGGAAACTCCGCACAATGACCTTAAACTGTGGGGAGTTAAGAAGCGTTTCAGAAACACATGGTGGGCAGTCTGAGCCGATGACCGTTTCTCTTGGAGACGGCTGGATTTGATGCAGCGGCCCCATCTCGCTTCCCCTTCAGGCATGAAGCAAAGAGAAAGCAGAGGACGAGGGCTGCAAACACAAGCCAAATAAACATCTGTGAGAAAGGCAAACTGATGGCTGAGCATTAGTCTGCTTCCATCCGAGCCGGTTAACCGGGGAGCTGCCATTACTCATGTCCTAACAGCCTGTAATGGAATTTTCCTCGGATGAGCAAAAGGTTGTCAAGCCGCTCGCTGCAGATCAGAAAAGCAGCTCAGCGGACTGGAAGTCCAACAGGAAGAGGCGACACAGGAGAACAAAGAAACGCCACCAAAACACACACACACACACACACACACACACACACACACACACACACACACACACACACACACACACACAAGGCTCATAACCATCTTATATTTCTGTTAATTACAGAAGAGCTTTAAAGACACAGGCTGCACTCAGACAGTCATTAACAATGGTTAATGATGAAAGTGAATTTGTTTTCATAACAGCAAATATACATCACTTTCTCTGCAATCAACACGAAATCCCCTCGACTTTACAATAATCTAAAAAAACCTTCATTTTTAACCACGCGTTGCCGGTTCCCAACTTTTTTTTGGCCTGTGAACCCTTTAAAATGAAGGGACGTCTACCTGTGACCCCTCATCACAGGTCATGGCCTCAAGTGGACAAGTGTTCAAACAGTATTTTTTCCTTCTCAGAGCGTTTGATGTGAAGTTGTTTGTGGCCTACAGAGGTGAAAACATTCAGTATTTCAGTCAGGGGAGTGCCTGGTGGGGACGCCTTCAGGCGTTCTGACTCCCAGGTTGGCAAACATTGGTTTTCTTTGTAAAATGAATAATTCAGGGAAAAAAGGAATCTATGACTAAAAACACCTGAAAGGACAAGACTGGTGTTTTCTGACTGTCCCATGAAAAAGACTGAAACCAACACTGAGTGTGCTAACAAAGTGTGTGTATCGCAGCCTGATACATGTGATTCCTCTGAGCCGTAGACCCCCACTGTCTCCAAAAACTGTTAAATACACATCAGTGATCCACACTGTTACACTGGGTGACATGTTCTTTCATCACCATGAACACACACTTAGTTTATTTTGACTCACACACCCCCACACACACACTGTCCTGTTGTACCAAAACACTCACTAGAGCACCAAAAGTGGATCAATCCGCCGCTGAAAATAGTCCCCAAAACAAATGCCCTATTTCCTCCTATTCGCTAAAAACTACAGTGATCAGCTGTTTAGGATATCTGGAGGAAATATAAAGACTGTATCCTTGCACATGACTTCTACGTCACAGATTTTTGTGATCCTGCCCTGGATACCTGGCCATCTCCGGTCAAACCCTCTGATGAGAAGTTTCCCTCTCATGATGACGTCTCATCACCACCACCAGTGTCGAAGCTCCGGGGGAAGTTCCTTCATATTGGAATCACCTAAGTCGCAGCATCACTTCCCATGGTGATCTACTTCCTGCCAAGGTCGAAGCACCAAAGTCTCTTCGTCCAAGTTTGCTTTAATTCAAATTTTCTACTTCTTCTGGCTCCTCTCACGAGTCTCTCCTGATGGAAATATTTCTGAGCTGTTTTTAACGATTTACGGTTTGAGAAGTCTGAAAGATAAACTAACACATGACAGGGAAAAAAAAACAGGATAACACCGGCCTTATACTTTAACTTCTTAAGTCCTTATAACTCTATTCAACAGTTTATTAGGAGGATCTTTATCACTAAAGGAGAAAAAAAAGGCTGTAACTGAGTGCCTCCATCAGACTGAGAGAAAATTAAGGTAATCTATCAATGGTCATTCAAAGGGTTTTCTGTAAATTTAATGGGTCATTTAACATTAATAAATAATCCTGTAGGCCACGAACAAAGGTAATAAAGACCTTTAATTATTACGCGTCTTCATGAATCCAATCAAAAATAAATAATAACTCTTACTATGACACTTAAAGAACAATGTAGAGTTAGAGGGATAAAATAATGTTTATATTCGTTAAAATTTCACAATATCCAGTTACAGTGTCACAGGAGTTACACAACGGCCATGGCATGAACCTCCTGTCACCATGGAGACGCATAGTTCAGACCAAACAGGTATTTCTGCAGCTTTACAGAGTATTTTAGCTCAGTGAACAAGTAATTTAAAAAAAATGGACGTGTAAGTTTGTGAACTTTTCTGTTATAACTTTGAAATTTTGATTTGCTTTTAAAAAAATTAATATTTCATCTTTACAATGTTTTGTTAAAAATTGTAAATTATGTAAGTACATACTAAAACATGTAAAAGTACTGCATTTGGTCTGTGAACTAGAAATATTTCTGTGGATAATGTGTAGTTTTTTTCATTCTTTACACAGTGGATTTATCCAGCAGCAGCAGCAGCATCAGAGAGGGGGTCAAAGGTCAGAGGAGAACGCCAGCAGCAGGTTGTCAGTTCAGCGTGGCGATCAACATGTTGGCCTTTGCTTTGATCATACGATGTATCGCTGAAGCACCTCGCTGTGGCGAGTAATTACTGATGTCATCCTGTTAACCTGAGTCACCATGACTGGATGACTCACAGCGCCGCTACCTGCTGTCAGGTTAACGCCATCACTAAAACGGCGTGTGAACCGATAATAAGGAAACCACTCCGGAAACATGGCGGGCGACTATGTGAGGGGTCCCACAGAGAGCCGAGTGACGATCACAACTCACAAAAGTGTGGAGAGTCACAGGGACCAGCAGCAGAAGGTGGATATTCTGAGTCCTGTTCATTTCCTCATAGACTCAGTCAGGTGACAGCTGGAGCTCTTCAAGACTTCAAGAAAACACAACTCTCTCGCGGCTGCATCATCACCACAAAAGATGAAAAAGTATGTTATGTATCTGCTTCTTTCATAAAAGGTCAAAGGGAAAAGCCTTTGTACGTAAAACCTGAAGGTGTGAAGACAACTCCAGTGTTTAAATCTTAAACTTCGGCTCACAGAGCTTCAGGTTCTCGGCACTTTAAATTGGTCCTCTTTCAGATTCTGGGTCATCTGGGGTGAAGTTAGGAAGCATGGCACCATGGCTTGTTCGCAGAACCATTTTCAGCTGTGATTCACATTCGTGACTCATGGGTATTGTAGTATTTAGAGCTGTTCTCCAGACTGACAGAAACAAAAGTGATTTCTCAGAAACAAAGCTGGCATGACAGTGAAGGCTGTAAAATAAAACCTAAACTGAACTTTGGTTTGAAACAGCATTTATTAAAGGCCATTACAGTATAAATCTTTGTTTAGATCAAGATCCTGAAATAACTGAGAGGATTCCTGTTGACTTTAATGACCCCTGACTGTTCCCCCACAGGCTCCAGATGTTGTGGAAATGTAAATCTTAATGTAAACATTTCAGTGTCATTTAAATTACTGAGGCGATTCATGCTCCACAACACAGCAGCTATACATCAGGCAAATAAGTGCATTAGAACGACTGAATGAACAGTCAGTTTAATCTGTAGAAGTAAACTCTAAAGAACAATATGTCAGTCGACCACGTCTGCATAACAAGTGACACGATATAGTTTTCTAATCTCAAGTCGAGTTCAGTGCTTTATTTCATGAGCTGAATAAAAACGGGTTAATTTCAGAAACTGTTTGAGAAATATTTTACTCTTTCAGTCTTGACATTACGTCGATATTTGGTTGACTAAGCACACGGACACACTCCTGAGCTGAGGTTGTTCTTACAAAGAAAACTTGCACATGTAAATTTGAAACAAACAGTGATGGACTCAGTGGAGTCTCTCGCTTCTCCGTTCTCAGTGTGTAATAATATGAATAATAACGCGAATATTGCAGTGATCTGAGTGTGGTAATGATGATGGTGATGGTTATGATAGAGAAAGAGTCTGTTATCTTCCCTCCGTGTTTTGGTTCAAACCTGAAAATCAAATCCTCTCAGCCAAGGAAAAGCTAATTAAAACCTTGCTGTGGTGAGTGCAGTGACAATGAATGTAAAGGCAAGGTGAAATACACCTTTAAACCGCCCCCTTTTATTTGTAGTCATTTCCTATTGACAGCCTGCTGGGACTCTGAATTGAAAGGGCATGATCTTTTCTGAAGGCCGACAGGGGATTGTACAGATTGTACTATTTTCAGAACCACATCAAGCCAATTAGCACAGCAGCAGCTAAGCTGGTGCATGATGGGAGCCTGCAAATGTATGAGAATGTGTGTATGTGGGTTGTGTGTGTGTGTGTGTCTATGTGCATGTGTGTGCATCTGTTTTATGTAAACTGAGCCATATGTTCATATTCTGACTATATGCATGTGTCTTCGCAGCCATGTGGAGGGTTAAAATTATCCCAGGCTCGTTAGCTAAAGCGTCCCAAGCGTCTGCTAATTAGCACATAATAGGACAGGCGCGTTCGCCACAGAGGGGCCTGTAATTTAAGAATAAAGTTCATTTTCCTTCCAGAGACATTCCTCACAACCGTGACCAGGCGACTACAATTAGCCTCCTCTCCATTTGCATTGTTCGTCAGCCGTGAACCATCAGTTATTATTAGCTAACAGAGCTGTTATTACACTACATGCAGCACAGGAGGGACAAAGCTCAGCGTGCTCCCTCCTTTATTAAACAAAGGGATTTTTTCCAGCTCATTCTGGTCTAATTTGTCATGATCCAGGAGTTTTCTATGAAAGGAAAGTTGTGGTTTTCCAGGCGGTTTCGGGAGCCCTGAAGTCTGATGAGCTTCAGGAGCAGCAAACAGGAAACTGGAAATGTGACCGTGCTGAAGGTGTGAGTGTGCGAGCGGCGCCTGAAAATAGAAACACCAAATGTAGATGAATCACACTGGATTTGTTCTGTAATTGCAGCCTTCACATTGAGAGAGAGAGAGAGAGAGAGAAGCCACATCGAGCCATCTGGAACTGCAGCTATCAGCTTCTGTGGAGGACTGAGAAATTATCACGATATCAACATTCTCAGGGATGATTTCCAAAATTAGCCCCCGACAGTGGAAACGTATCACACGTCTAATGAAGGAACAACTTAATTAATCTTGAACTCAGACGATATCTGAAGACTTTGACATGTTTCTTGTGCTTTGTTTATTGAAATATATTGAGCAACAGCTGTCAGGCACAGGGAAACTAACATTTCCTTTTTCCAGATGAACACCGGTGCTGCGTTCAGGAGTCAGCGGATGGTTTAGACGCTGAAATATGTTAAAAACTGATGCAGAGATGATCATAATAAAGCAGCTTTTGATGGAGCTAATTTTAGTCACATGATTTTTTCTTTTCTTTTCTTTCTTGGTGCAGCTCATCACAGAACTTCACCGGTTCACTTTTCTGTTCCCATAATAACCATAAACAGGTGGGTTATTTTAGAACATGTGTTAACTCAGTGAAGAGGCAGAGGCAGACGTTTTGTGGTTTAAAAAAAAAACAAACAAAAGAACAAAATTAAATACAATGACCAAGAACAATTAGTTTGAGCATTGGGGAAAAATAGGACAATCAAGCATAAGTATAATTAATTTAGGCACACTGATTAAATGAGTTAAATGTAGATGTGTTTGCAGTATCTAACTTCTAATTACATTTTAACAAACACTAACCATCAGCTAAAGAAATGAGGCATTTTTTTTCTTGATCTTATTGGATCAATCAGTCTTTATTATCTCAGATATTGTCAGAGAGAAGCTCAACTTAGTTTAATTTAGTTTTTTTTTCTTTTATTTGCACAAGTCATAAAAGGACAATAAAAACAGATATATATATAAAAAAAAGATTGTGGTGGTGAGATTAAAAAAGGGCTGAAAAGGAGATCTTACCAAAGAAAGAGAAACTAAACTAAAAACAGGAAAATCATTTATGGGAAATAAAACCCGTCTGCACAGCATTCTGAAGAAATCAGAAAAAACAAGACTCCCCCACACTGTTCCACTGACTGCAGGTGTATTTATCGACAGCATTTCAGTCTGTAAGACCATGAAGTGACACAGTGCATCAGGTCTCTCTGTTACCTTCTGGTTTATTTTAATTTCATTTCATTTTATTTTATTGAACAGTGATATCTGAACACTGGGAAGAGTCTGTGGCAGTAACATGTTGATACCTGCCAAAAATTAAAATGTAAATTTCTGTCACTTCATGAAATAGAGTAAGAAATGTTGTGATTTCCACTGGATCTGTACTGAGTACTATAATAACAAGGCACTGCAACTGTCTGAAGGTTGAGGGTTTGATTCCCTCCTCCTCTGACTCTTGCTTCCGTTTGTTTCCACTAATTGACGGCTGATATTTCAAAGTCTTTAGAAACTGTAAACTGACAACAGAAGATGGAGAGAGCCGCTGATGTTCGCAGACAGCCGATCGATCAGCGAGCCGGGGAGTCTCACTTCCTCTGGTCCCACCCACCCTAACCTGCATCGCCACTGGCTGACAGGTCCATCACTCAACACGAATGACAGCTGCAGTGGCCCCTCATCCTCCTGATCGATGGCATGGATTTTCTCCTCTCAGGCACAGATATTATGACATCTGATAGTTAGATGGTTAATATTCTCCTATCTGAGATAAACACACACACACACACACACACACACACACAGTGAAGAGAGTGGAGGTGGAGATCAATCTGTGTGTCTGTTGTCGTTCACTTTGAATAGAGGATGAATACGGGAGGGAGGAGGAGGATTGATTGTTTCCAAACACAGCAGACAGGGACTCCCCATATGGAAATCAACAAACAGAAAAAAAAAAAGTTTGACTTTCATTTTAAAATGTAGAAACCACCTTCAAACTTTCACCAGCTGCTTCGTGAGTCTATTACATATCTGTGATTTATTTAATGTTAAATGATTTCATCATTTAACGTTATTAGAGTCAATTCTGCTGCTGGTTTTATAATATCTGACGTTCGGCTGGGACTCTTTTAACTCCTGTTGGCTCACATGATATGACATGATCTGTGCAGAGAGGGTGATGATCAGATGGTTACTGTGTATGTGTCACTTGTATGAGGTTTTTTTTTCTTTTACCGTTTTGCTCCAGTCGCATTGTGAGGGGCAAAAATCTTCAACATGAAATGTGTTTATTAAACTGATGACTCAAGAGTGAGGTGAATTTCTTACAGTGATCTTAGATGGTGGTACAAGATGCACATCTCTGTGTCTGAATGTTTAACCTTCAGCAGACTTCAGTCCAGCAGCATTCAGACTTGCACCGTGCTGAAAGTGATGCAGACGTTTTTCAGGTCCGACCTTGTAAGATTACAATCGTGACGATGATGTTAACATAAAGGTGCATGAACCGTACATCTGAAAAGGGCCTATATGTTTTAATTACTGTGCACAAATTAAATCACTGTCTTTGTGTGTAAAAACAGTGATTCATGTCTGTAAACCAGCCTGACATTGTGTTAATGTTAGCCAGCTTCTCTGTGGGACCGAACTTATTTTGTTCTGTTTTGCTTTCATCAGTCAGTCGTGACATTTCTGTCCCGCCAAGCTTTTGTAAGGTGACTTTAAACAGCCTCTGCATCTGTGCCCATCCACACTTGTTGCCATGTTTGTGGTTTCTATCCGTATTTTTCAGCCTGCATTTCTCTGTGTGATTTTCCATCTTCAGGAGAACAACATTTTTAGGTCCCAGTAACCAAAACAGGAACCTGGTTCTTCCTGTCAAAATAAAAGGTAAGGTTTGCGTGTTTCTAAAGAGGCTCCTGACTTCCTGGAAGATTCAGAAAGTGTGTTGGAGCAGGAGTAGAAGTTAGTTTGTTCGCTGTTACTGTCAGTGAAGTTGGTGAGTATCTGCTCTGTAAACTGTGAGGCAAACAGAGCTGTGTGCTGCGACAACTCGTCTCGACACTCTCCATACCGCCGCGTCTGGCTGTAGGGAATCATTATGAGCCATCTGAGGATGTTTATTAATGACCTTGGCATGGCTGGGGGTGGCTGCCATGCTGTTAATGCTATTCACTGGCACAGAGCTTAGTGTGGCAGCGCACAAAGAGAGGCAGGGAGGCAGAGGACAAGGCGCCTGGTGGACATCCATATTAATGCCAAGCTCAGCCTGTGTTCTGCTGCCATGAGCTCCAGCTGAAGTCCAGACAGAGCAGCCTGATCCCTCAGGACGAGCTCCTTTATCTTCATACCAGCACATCCGCTCTGGCCCAAACTGTCACGAGATGTCTCAGAAGATGTCCAGAGATGTCCTCAAAACGTCTTCAGAAGCCTTCTGATGTTCCAAGAATTTCCTGAGACAACTGAGGGGAAAGTTTTTAAGTCCACAGTGAAGAATTTACTTCACTTTGAAAGTCAAAGTGTTGAATCACAGGTGAAGTTTTGTGCATCAGAAGAACAAAATAAAACTAAACAGACTCATCGGTGGATCGATCAAATAACAATCAGCTCAGTGTAGATCTTTGATCAGCTGTGGCTTAGATGATACCTCAATCCTCAACTGGACAAGAGAACATGCTATATCTATAAAAGACAAGACATCAAGAAGGACAAAATAAAAAAACAAGACCGAAGCCAGAGTTCTCTTTCAGCAGGCGTCGAGTCCTCGTCCTCAGACTGTTCCGAGACCAGTCTTACAACAAAACTAGTGTTTTACATTTGCCTTACATTCATTTGGCCTTACTTATTGTACTTACTGTTCATCACTAGTGTACAAGTGAAGGGAACAAACGCCAGACGTCATCAAAGATTAAGATAAACATTTATCTTCCAATATTTCTAAAAGTTTGGGCCTGTGGAAAAAAACGTGGGTGGGTTTAAAAGAAAAGAGCCTCATAGAACAAACAACACCTGTGCATGTTCAGTGATGTGAAGGATGTTTCAGCCTTTACCGACTGACACACCCACACACACACACACACACACACACACACACACACACACACACACACACACACACACACACACACACACACACAGATACACCTGAACTACAAAATAAAGGAAAACTCACGTCAAACATTCAAACTTTCTACTTTTAAAGAATTTATTGAAACATCTTTTAAAAACAAAATGTGTGTATTCAGCCTGTATCCCGTGATTTTCATGATGTAACAAACACAATCAGTTTCACATTCTTTCTAATGAGTGAAATGACTTTACAGCTGCTCTAATCCTAATCTGGTTTCACAGGTGGTGCCTCTTTGTGCTGCCTTTGACCTTCTGTCACACTGCCTCTTCTCAAATCTCCTTATTCACTTTTCTGATGCAAACTGGATGAAATGCCTGAACAAACGAGCGGCTGGAATATCTGAAAACCTCACATAAACACGCGGTGTTATTAACTATTTGCTCTCACAGAAGCAGTTGCATTATGCTGCCTGTGCAGGTATCGATTTCACCAACAGCAGCATCTTTGTCTAACAGGTAATGGGGTTGGGGAGCTGCCGGCTGGCCAGAGGGCATCTCTGCGTGGAAATAATTAAACATGCAGCCGCTGGGAAACATGAAGTGAGCCTGTGCAGCTCTGCTTGTCACACATTAAGAAACAGGAACAGAGAACGCTGAGGAACCCGGTCCGTGGGAGGGCAACGCATTCTGCCGTCCTCTGGGTTTCAAAGCCTGACAGCGTGGGGAGAGAGCCGGAGAGCGAACCCTCAGCGTCCCAGCTGCTTCCTAATTACCGTTCCACGCAGCAGCAGCGAGATGAAGACGTGTGCTTTATCCGCTGCCTCGGTTCCACAACTTCTGCAGCGTAATTGCTCGTTCACAGCCTCCGTTTCCTCCACAGTGGAAGGACTCAAAGGCCGGGCGGGGGCGAGCAAGCATGCATGACTGTGTGTGTGTGTGAGTGAGAGAGAGTAAATATTTCCGGTTGTGTTGTTGTTTGTGTCAGAGATGGAACTGTCTCATGAGAAGATTCACAACAAACAGAAGTGGACGGTCGTGTCAGCAGCTCTCTGAGTGCAGCTTGGGCACAGTGGTGCTTTGAGCTAAATGCTAGCATGCTCGCAGTAACAGTGCTAACACGCTGATGTTGAGCAGATGTAGATCAGAACATCTTAGTATTCAGTTTGTCCCCTTTGTGCTTAAATGAGCCCTCGAGCTGCGCGGACTCCACAGGTTTGTGCAAACCCTGATGATTATGTTATCACAGCATGATCAGACACTCAGTAAAAACAGCAGTGACCACTGAGATCATCCCAAACTCCATGCTTTTCATGGACGCACGGTTCCTTAAAATGGGCACGTTCTCCGTGTTTTGTTCATAATTTTATTCACATTTCCTCCAAACTTCGACCTGGAAGATTTGCTGTCTCTGGAAACTCAACATTCTCTACCAGAATTTAAAATAAAGTTCTAATTCCTGTCCAAACAACACGCAGCTGTAATGATGGAGCTTCTGGTGGATTCAGCTGGGATGAAGAGGTTAAACAGACTTCTGGCTTCGTGCTTCCTGGAAAACACTTCAGAGTCACAAACACATTTTGGCTTAAAATACATGGTGCAGATCTCACCACCGCACCACCCATCCTGCAGGAACCGCAGTCAAAAACACTGAACTTTCCAGATCTGCTTCCTGTGGCGCGTCTGCAGGCTGCAGCCCGCAGACCTCAACACCACGAGTAGAAGAAGAAGAGAAACAACAGGCAGCCGGAGTCTTTATCAACATCACGCAGGAAAGCAATAAAGCCAGAGGGCAGAGGTCACAGGGGCCAGGGGGTCAGGGCACTATGACCCCCGTCAAACACTGCTGATTGAAGTCAGACAGAAAGTTGAACACTGCTTCGTGACCAGACCGATGAACGACTCATCAGCTGCCACCAGAGAGAGAAAGAAACTTCCAGAAAAATCACCTGAAGGAGTGTGTGTTCGAAACAACACACACACACGCAGCCTTGGTCTCCATCTGAATGTGCTCGTCGATATGTGAGGATGAAGGTTAAAAGTGTAGAGAGCTGACATCTGATTGGTCCTTTCCTTCAGTAAGCCAACTGATAAAGAGATGAGAACAGAGACCTGTGCGACAAGAGGAAAGCTTCAGGGCCTTGCAATGATTTCCTTCATCTACTGTATGTGTGTGTGTGTGCATCTCTGTGTGTGTGTGTGTGTGTGTGTGTGTGTGTGTGTGTGTTGGTGAAGAGGAGAAATGCTGGTGGCTCTTCATCATCACCTTGGCAGTGGTGGGAGTCGAGCAGAGGATCATGAAAGAAGAAAAAGGCTGAGTGGGATCCTGTCTGCTCCTAAAGAAAGGGAAGGATGCTGACGAACTCATTATATACAGAAATCAGGCTTACACACACACACACACACACACACACACACACACACCATAAACTATTAGTACAATAAATAACAATAAATAACAATAAATAACATAATAAGATTGATGAGCTATTAACAATTAAGAGAAGTGACTTTAATTAAAGTTTTCCATCAGCGCTGACGCTGCTGCACTCTGTTCAGACAGAGACACTGTTGTTCTTGATATAATTCAAATGTGTTAATGAACACATAAATACAGTTAAAGGCAAATATCTGCCTCGTGCAGCTGAACCCCGACAACAAACTGTCTCTCACCGTCACTTTGCCTCTAATTCCAGTGACATTTCACTTGTTAAGTGTAATTGTAAATATCTACTGCAAATAAATAAAGAGAAGCTGTTTTACTCCTCTTTGAACATTCCTGCCAACACAAAGATAAGGAAGAATTTTCTTTAATCTGGAGGATTAAAAAAATCCGATTTTAATCTGGAGGCTGCCGAAAGATGTTTCTCAGTCAAATCTGAGCATCATATACAATAAATAAAAAGAAAAGAAAGTGTAGATGGTAAATTACTTCCTGTATACTTTCGGTTCAAGCCCGCAGAACGATACATGATGAAATCTTACATGTTATTGTTCTTTCTCCGTCCTTGTAAATAAGTTCGTCCATCTTGACCAGAGACCTCGTTACTAATGAAGTGAAATCTGGTTGAAACCTTCTCCACTGTCTTCCCCTCCCAGTCCTGCATGTTTCTGGTTTCCGGGTTTAGATTAAGCATAAATGTGGTTTAGCTGTCACACCTGGGTTTAGCCGCAGTTTAAATGTGGTTTACCTATCGCCTCACTCAATCGCTAACAGATAGCTGGAGTCTTTTTGGTTCTTTTGAAATCGGACTTGTGCACTCTGAGCAAACGGCGGTGTGTCCAGATGTCTGCGGTGAGAAAAAGAGTCTCTCAGCAGATCTGGCAGCTCCAGACTGAAAGGCTTTATTAGCGATAAGGGGGAACTTGTGGTCTTATTAAAACAGTTTGAGACTCAGAGAACTGCAGGAGTGATGAAACACTGCAGGAAGAGGGAACCAGAGAGGTCACAATACCTCCTTCAAAATATTTAATTGGTGTCTTCTCACTCTTTATTTCTGCTTCTCTGGCTCGTGCTATTTAAGACAGAAAATAGTCTGCATGACTTACTGAGCACAACATGCTTCTGGCCTGTCTATGAGACAGACTCTTATTACATGTTCTCAAACTGTTGTTTCTGAAACTGCTGCAAACGACAGAAACATTTACATAAAATTTGAAACACCACAAATCCTGCAAAACGAAAGTCTGCATTCAAAGCTGCTCCTGTGTGGAACTGAATTAAGCATCTGAAGTTCTCAACATGAGATACGACTATGACGTTTTATTATTTCAGTATTACAACAACAATGACCTGAATGGTTTTATATCAGCGCTGAAAGCAAAGACTCCTCATTCACTTTAACCGATAATGTGAAATCCTAATGAAACCAAACCAAGTTTAACATTGTTGTTTAGCATGTTTAAATGCTCACATTTGCTAATTAGCACTAAACACAAAATAGAGCTTAGCCTGATGGCAATGTCGTTAGTTTTGCAGCTATTTAATCTACAGTTAAACAGTTTATCAATAGTTAATTAATTGCAAAAATAGCCAGAGACTATTGTGATACTCAATAAATTTCTTCCATGCCAAACCTTTGCTGGTTCCAGCTCCTCCAGTCTGTGGGTTTTTCTGCTTTTCTCGGTTTTGTATTGTAAACTGATTATCTTCGGGTTTTGGACGTAACCAGCAGCTCGAATCTGTTCCTGTAAAAAACATGAAGTGTTCCTGACTATTTACTCCCCGACATCTGGAGCTTCAACAACGTCTGCAGCTTGTCCAGTGTGAAAGCGTTCAGTAATGGCTCTGTTGTATCCCAGTGTCCAGGCATTCAGGCCTCTGTGTGTTTCTGTGCGTGAGCTGGAGAATGATGTGTAAATAAGGGGTGTCAATCATAGGGACAGTGGGCGGGGCTCTGGCAGAAAAGAAAGCAGGGAACAGGAAATCGGGCTCTCTGAGGTCGGATTTGCTTTAGTCCAAACAGAGCGAGTTGCTTTGACGTAATGAGGACACGAAAACATCTCGTTAGGAACTGCCCGCTCTGATTAAACTTCATTAGCTCTCTGTTTCTCTCTGTCACAGTTTCTTTCCCTCTGTCGCTCTTTCTTTTTCCCTCTTTGTTCATCTCAGTTTGCTTTTTTCTGTTCTTTAACGATTTTCTTATTGGTGGTTATTAGTTTACAGCTTAATGTTTAAAATGTTAAAATGTTTTTACAGCTAAGCATTCATTCAGTAAAAATGCATCTAAATATTCCTCTGACACAAGATTGTTTTTTAAGGTTCTTGCTGCGTTCTCTCCCTTTGTCTTGGATTCATTCTCGTGATACTTGATGAGTCCCTCGACCAGACATGATCAGCTTTCCCTGAGAAACTCTACATATGATTAACTATCATTTAAAATTTGGGAAACTAATTAGTGATTTTGTTTAATTCATATCCGATGGATCTTTTTTCTTTTCTTTTTCTTTATTGATATATGTTTCTTATTGTTCTTTATTTTAATTATACTTCTATGTATTTCTGTTGTACCAATTTGTGCTTAATATATTTTAATTTAATATATAACATATTATATATTATATATCTGCTGCAGAAGATTAAGACTCTTTTTCGCACATTCCTGTTCCAGTTTTTCTGTTTTTGGATCTGCAAAACAGATTCTTCGGCTGAACTGAGTGAACCTGCTGAAACAAAAGTCAAAAATGTTAAATGTACAATTTATTTTATTATTTTTTAAAAACTGGCGTCTGTCCAAGTGTTTTTCTTGAGGTACAAATGCAAACAGTTTTTAAATCAGTAATTCAATCAGTACATTCTGAAAACAAAACTTTTACTTCTTCCTGAGTCAGTTGTTCATCCTGAAAGTAGGAAGTCAAAGTTCAGCACAAAGAGAACATGCTTTCATACCGAGGAAACGTTCTAATTAGTTGTGTTTACATCAGTTACAGTCACATTACGGAGAATCATGTGACCTCTGCGTGGGAGTCACCTGGCCCTGCCCTCTCCCTGGGCACAGCCCTCCACCATCTAGAGCAGACAGCCAGCACAAAAGCGTCGTGGCGGCCGGCGTGAGTGACCTCCTGGTCGGCGTGGGCCGGCTGGAGCTTCTTGACGGAGGGAGTAGGAGGAGTGTTACATGAGCTGATTGGTGGGAGTTTGTTGTGTAACGGCTCCAAGCGAAGCGGCGGCGCAGCAATAACGAGCTGCAGAAGAGAGTTTGTTGGCTGGAAAATGAAGCTTCATCAGACTGAGCACAGAGGAGAGGAGGTAATGGTGAAGACGACAGTGATCAGAACGACAGCGACGGCGATGATGAGGGTGAAGATGCCGATGGTTATGATAGTAAGTGTGAGTATGACGCTGGTGACCACTCCCTCTGATGCTCTGATGAACCGGTTTTGCTGCCTGTGCGAGAATTAAATGAACAGTTACTACAAATCATTTTCATGAACTGAAATAATCCTGTTTTTTTTCCTCAAGCTCTTCCTTGCAGATCACTTCACGTTCTTGCACACTGCGTGTTTAAGATCCACCCACAAGTGTCTTGAACCAGTTTGAGGAGGATTCTGGGATCTGCTGTGGATCATTTTCAGTTCGCAGGACATGTACGTGCAGAATTTGCTGATATTTAATGGAATCCATTCCTCATGGAAACGCAGCTGTTTAAAGGAATATTTGTCTTTCAGTCTTCATGCTGAGCTGTGTTATGATAAACACCCATGAAGCTAACCTTTCTCTGGCTAACGAAGCTAATAAGGAGTCATCTGAGTATAATGTCAGAGTGAATGAGGCTGTCAGTTACACTTGGCTCTTTCACTTCATTGATGCTTTGTTCTTCTCTTACATTTGAAACAAAGAGAAAACAAATGAAACGGGTGAAACAACCTGAAAAAGGACCTTTCTTCCTGTCTTCTCTCTTCCGCCTCCTCTTGCTAATACACACACTCCTCCTCCCTTCCATACGAACGTTTGACGCCTACGTGACTAAATAAATGAATTTATATCCGGTGGTCACAAAGTGTCCGTTGACTTTATCGTCATACTGTTGTCAGAATAATGAACCACCGCAGCTTCATTTTAACTAACTTCCCTCTCAACCTCGCTTTTAAAACCTCTTGTTGATTTCCTTCCCTTTTAGAACAAACGTCTTATTTCTTGATGAAAGAAAGACGTCAGGAGTGCCGTACTTTTAAAAAGAGTTTTCTTTCCTTCCAGCGGTGCCTTGTTGTGTCTCGGTCCCGGCGGTCCTCCTGACAGGAGTCATCAGCCTGTGCTGCGTTATTCAAAACCTCTGGGATCATCAGAGTCTTCAACAGCTTCTGGCCTCTGATGTGAACCTGGTTCTCCTCTTTCACAGCGTCACGCAAACCCCCACCCAAAAAAAACCCCAAAAAAACTACAGCCACCAAATGTTCTGTTCCTTGTTACCATTTTTAAAGTTTATCTGCTTTAAATTTATTTATTCAATTAGTCTTATTTTTTAAAATCGTTATTGGTTTTATCATCTCGTCACCATTTTTTCCCTGTTTGCATTAGTTTCCAACTCTTTCACTGTTTACATTTGAATTGTCATATTATCAGCTCGTCAGTCATCCGTAAAGCAGGGGCGGGGCAGGGCGGGGCAGGGCGGGGCGGGCGGGGCGGTGGCACATTGGTTGGCACTGTGCCGGTCCCAAGCCCGACGGGCATCTGGCGTAAAACAAAGTGCCAAATTTGAAGCATGTGAATCGTCAGGTTCAGCGACTCCCTGATGTTCATCTGTAAAGCACTAACATGTACAAATAAAGTTTAAAGTTTGCTTTTCTTCATTTAAAGCACCACTTTGTTTAAATCTCCAGTTTCTCCGGCATTTGTTTTCCAAAATAATATTGGAAACGCTTTTTGGAAACGCTCTTAGAGGATCATGCTTGAAGAATGCTGGGCTAACGCTGTGAGCAGGGATAATTGGATTCTTCTGAAAAAACTCTGTAGAATAGAAGTTTTTTTTTAAATGGTAAACTCATGTTGCAACACATGGGAAAAAAACATTAAGAGAAATTTTAGTGAAAGACGATACTGTTTAATGTACTATGGTACATTGGACCACAATGCATTTTTATGAAGCATAATGTATCATGGTACATTAAATAAATTAATGGACTCAGCAAATATTCAAATAGTAGTATCCGACTAAAACACAACAACACAATAACACAAACGTAGCGGCTTTTAAAAATTCTCGGATGTGGTTTGACGAACAGATCATGTGTCTGAGAAAGAAAAATACATTTCAGGAGCAGAAAGGATGAAAACAGAGAAAGAGAACGTGCTGATGTGTGTTTTCACTGTGTTTTGTATTTGACTTGATGGATGAGGCGAACATCACTGAGTTCACGTAGCGGCTGGATGGTCAGGTGCAGCAGATGCAGGTGATTTCATGGAGGATCTGACTGCAGCCGCCCCGGTTGGACCGTTAGCCTCCGTTAGCCTCCGTTAGCCTCCGTTAGCTGGTTAGCATCCGTCTCCCATCAGTCAGCTCGGGCACTGTGACAGCAGAGACAACAGAGAAGCAGCTCGTCGCTGTTGCTCTGTGCGTTTGTTTGTTTGTTCTGCGATGGATTAGAAACCACGCAGGAGTTTGATCTGACAGTCAGTGACATGTCTCATCGACAGCTGACTGTCAGGGTGAACTTCACACTGACAGTTTTTAGTGCTGCAGCAAACAGTGGTTGTATGTAAACAGTTAAATGCATTGTTGAATGTTGTGGTTATTGCTTTTCCTATTATTTATGTTTATGAACTATTGTGTTAACATTAAGTATTAAAGTGTGTGTGTTAGCTTCAGAAGCCTCAGGAAGAATTCCTGGTTTCTATTGATTATGCATTATTGATACTATTTATCAATAATTAATTTACTGCGAAGTCTGCAGGCTGAGTGCCAGTGAATCATTTTTCCATTTTCCATTTTCCAGTCACAGGTTGTCCACACCTTTACAGACACCTTTACAGTAAAACCGTTCGATTCTCCTGATTAACCAGCGTCAGCTGCACGGGCCTGAGACTAAGGGCGATTTTACACCTGGAGTTTGGTTAATTTGACCTGGACCAAGAGAAGAACTATGACCCATGGTTGGCTTTTTGGTTCTGGTTCAGTTTGTATTGTGTGACAGCAGGTCATTCTGCACTTTGATGTTTCTGGTAGCACAAAGGAAATAACTGATAACTGATATGAACATTGTTAGTGTTATTACCGTGACTTGCTAATGAATCTCATGTTATTAATAACGATGAACAGGAAAATACACGAAGCCACCTTGAACATCTGCATCTCTTCACGTGTTATGGTGATTACCAGAGGATTTACATAAACGTGTCTTACACAGACTCATTGTGAGATCACTTCCTGGGCACTTCATGAGCAGCAGATGGATTTAACACATATCAGCTGCCACAGTACACTGTGGTTGGTCCGTATGCTTTCGGACCACAAAGGAGCAGTACTATAGTCCGCTTAGAATCGGACCCTAAGTCCCAGAGATCCATTGAAGACTAAGGCTTGTTTTTCTGTTTTTGTAAATCTGCATCTGTTGCTGACTATTAGCAACCTAACTCAGTGCATTGGCCGGACTCTTTGTACTTCAGTCGATTGGGTATCGCACACATTACACACATTCATAAAAAAAGAAAGAAACATTTAAGTAACATGAGAAAAGAACCAAAGCTTAATGCAGCATAAAAGCCTGAAAGCAGAAAATCAGCTTAATCTCACCATCATTCAAACTGACCTTCCCCTAAGATGAAAAGGAGTGATGCAGCTACTGAGGAGGCTAAGTTAAGGTTAGCTGGCTAATCAGACCCTGACCTGGTTAACAGCCCCTGATCAGACATTCAGCACAGCTGTTTGGAGGAACAAACGGAAAGATCCCGGCTGTGGACACTTCACTGTTCTTTGTCACTGTCGGGCTCCAGTGTCTCCAGAACAAAATGCATCTATTTCTAACCACGTGACTCGTGTTCGCAGGAGCAGAATCTATTCCTCATTATTCATCTGTTGATTTTTCAGGTTTGATGTTATTTCGGAGCCGTTCAGAATCTGAATTGCAAATTCAGTGACGGGGACTTTTATCCGTGACAAAACCTCAACTCAAGGTCCACTCAGCAGCTTTTTTAGAGCGTTCGCCCACATCTCACATCTAAGTGGACCTTGAGTTGAGACGATTTCATGACAAATACAGATCCCAAGGTCAAGAATGAACTTTCACGCTCAGACCTCGTGTCAGTTTGCTCTCCACAGGGAGGTGCTGACTATCAAATGGAAATTCATGTGTTTTTTCTTAGAGACACTGATACTGACTTGTTTTATTTAAAATGGGTTCCTAACCTTCCTGAAAGTTATTCTGTAGTCTAACATTTGAAATGCTCAGATTTCATTGGGAGCAGTCGGTTGTGATGGAGGACCAGATTCAGCACAGGGTCCTCTATTTGCTGACCCCTATTCTAAGGGGCCACCTTTGAGCTTTTCGATTTTTCGTCTTCTTCATTCTTTTTGTTGGTACCTTGTTACCCGTCAACAGTAGCAGCATCAGCTGTGGTTGAGGGTTTCTGTTTGCTGGAAGCTTTTCTTCCTCCTCTGTTCTCTCGCGGAGTCCAGAGCGACGCTGGCTGATGATCGAAATGCTCTGTGAAATTAAACGGCATCCACATGATCACGGGCTCGAGCCAGTTAGATGATAGAGGGAAGAGTGATGAGTGGGAGGACGGAGAGAGAGAGATGCTGTAGGAGTAAAAACACTAAGGGGGGGGTCAAAGGTCAACACATCACACCACTCACATTATCCTGACAGAAACAAGCGCTGGATGCTCGGAGGTAATGTTGTGTTTGAGCATGAACTGAGAGGCTGGGAGGAATATTAGAGGAAACTGGTGCAATGAAGAGCCCTGATCCTCAGATTCATCCGTTCTCTCTCTGCAGTCGCCAGTTTTAGCTCCTGTCCTGTGAACAGCTGCAGCTTAATGTGGGAATTCAAGAATTCAAGAGTAGGAAAACAAAAGAGGAAAAACGCCGACGATGTCAGATCGATTCATCTCGTCTGGATGTTTTTATTTATACAGAAACAGTGAAAATCTTTAATACAGAGCTCTCCCCAAGACACAATGAGCACTTAGAGTAAAGAACAGATGAAATGAAATGCAAATCAATGAGAAGTCATTTATAAAGAAACATTTTAGAAGTTTTAACTGGTGCCAAAGTTTTCTATTCAATTCCAAATCATTGCATTTATTAAGGTGGATTTAAAGATGAAACCAGTTAAACATTACGCAGGAGGCAAAGGTGCTGTGTGATATGTATGTTTATAGTGTAACCCTATGTTTTATAAAATGACTTATACAATTACTTCAGAATACAGATGTGAATGAAAGTGGAAAGTTTGTTTACTTTAATTATTATTGTTTGTTTATATAAATCCGATTTCTGACTCAGTCTGTGAAAACTCTCATTTTGATTTGAATGACATTTATATTTGTTGTCATCTTTTCTGAGAAAGTTTCAGACGCACTTCCTCTTTAGAAGCAAAAAATTGACCAGAGCATGAAACAGCGTTTTTGCCTGCTGTGTCTCGCCTGAAACTAAAAAGTTTAGCGTTTATCAAATGTGATTTTTTTTGTTTGAACTGTCATCTTGTTATTGGACCGTTATGTGGGCTGTTAAAGAAAAACGACGACTGTTTGATGTGTAATTTCCTCCCATGCAGCTTTGATTAATTGATTAGAGCTAATTAATAAGTCATTAATGAGTGGGTGAAGTGTGAGAGACGGCTGACAGCTGGGACAGCGTTTTATTGTTTTTCTGAGCCACAGCGCTGCAGCCAGTTTACTGCTGTCACACAGGCCCTGTCACAGTGTGAATATCCTCTGATGATCCCACACTTTGTACAACTGTTTTCTTCAGGCTGAACTTTGTCTCACTCTGATGCTAAAAATCATTTCCTCAGTCATTTATCTGGAACCTGGACTGAAGACAATCAAACTCGTGTATTCTCCATCTGGTGCTAGAAATACTCTGCACATTCATTCATAATTTCCCATCATAAGAGGAAGAAAAATAAATCTATATATAAAATAATAAGACGTCTATATTTATTCTCCGACATCACAGTGACAGGAAGTGACGGACTGTCATTAGAAAGCTGCAGACTGATGGTGGCGTGTTTCAGTCCTCCACATGTTTTTAAATAAAACTAACGCAGAATCACTTTACTGAACTGAGTCTTGGTCATTTCAGATTTGTGTTCATACAGTTTTTGTTCAGCACGTCACTGTTCAAATACACGAAGGCACCACCATTCACTGCTGTCCTGTTCAGCCCTGACTCAGTTCAGTCGTCAGTTCAGTCTTTTCCTGGTTCATGATGTTATGTTCGGTTAATAACTCAGCAGACGGAGACCTGAGTGGCTTTCACTGTCGTTTATTAAGCTTTTAACAAGGAAACAACACGCTGTGAATAACGGCAGAAGTGACAGTGGTGCACGGAGTTCGTCCAAATGTTATCTGAATTTGCAGAAAAGTAAAGGAATATGGAAATGAGTCTGCCTTTCCATCCACCGCTCTAATGCCAATATTAGGAGCTGGGAGTATAAAGAAAGATAAACAGTTGGAGGCTCTGATTCTTCGGTCGGTGCCATTAAACCCCTGCAGAAGAAGAGAAGTGCGAAGAGAAGAGAAATGATGGAAAACATGATGGAAATATGAATAAACGTCTGTTTATTTCATGTACTGAAGGACTGAAGGAACCAGGTGATGCAATACAATTCCTGCAAATGGTTTCACACAGTTCCACTGATCTGGAGACAGCACCAAAACACCGAGACGCACGGCGACGTGCCAACAAAGGCAGGAAGTTTGCTTGTAAGTAAACACAGGTCTAAACAATGCAGGTTTCAGACTTGTAAGAAATGGAAATGTGTCATGAAGCAAATAAATTCATCGTGTTTGTTAGACACAGTCAGCTTTAGTGAATGTAGACAAACACGTTTGTTTACATGAAAACTGCTCAGGATGCGTGTGATTTGAGGGACGTTACAGTTGCAGTGTCCTCTATACGTCAGAGGACGTATGGAAACCATGATCCGGCCGTGAGACACATGATTCATGAACGCCATCGTTTCCACTGCACCGTGTCGTGTTTTGTTTTAACCTATAAACCATAAAAACAAGTGGCTGAAAACACTTTCTGACTCCTCCACATCCTACGAATCTGTTATCTCACCACAGAATGTGTTACCTCAGCACTCGAGGACGAAACCAGTTTGGTTTCTGGCGGCCTGGACTCTGCTGCGTGTGCCAAGTCTGCTTCTCCATCTGATTGAAAATGAATGTAACAATTAAACATATTCTCTGCATTTTCACTGCCAGATTTTCACTTTTATTTCAGGACACAGCTCATCATTACATCATTTACCAGTTTCATCTGAAACCGTTTTCAGTTTGCATATGTGTCACTGATGACATACAAAAAAAATCTGTCAATTTAAAATGAATAAATTTTAAATCTGCTTTTGTTGAGGACTGAACATTCAGTGATTTTTCGGTTGTGGTTTTTTTTTTTTATCCTCCTCTCTCCTACTCAGTACATTCATATTGGGTTTCTATAGTGAGAGGGGAAAAAAATGAAATGAACAAATGTAGTTTACATTGTACGTTACACCCCTGAAATCCTCCACAGTCAGAGATGGATGCTGGCTGGCGGTGACTGAGCCGGGGCCCTCAGGGGACGTTGCTGGCTCTCTGGTTGCCAGATGCTCTGCCAGGTCGCAGCAACGCCACCTCGACAGCAGCAGCAGGTGGTGGTTAGCATTTGCCAACAAACTGCTGGCAGCGGCAGCGTGCTTACTTAGCCTCTGCCTCCAGAAAAGGCCTGGCAGTGCAGATCCGCTGTGTTAGGAAGCTGATACGCCTACGAACAATGAGACAAAACAAAGCTCCTCTCTCCGCCTCTCATCTCCTAATAGTTTTTGTGCATCTTTTTCTGTGTTTCACAGGGTGTCTGCAGGTAAATGTACAAATCCCAGATATTTAAAGTTGTTAAATTATATTAAATTTGCCTTAATTTCAACATAAACATGTTTCTTTTGCTTTTTCCTTTTAAGCATTAGAGGGTGTTTTTTTTTTTTTTAACCTACAAAACTCTACACTCAAATTTTTACTCTGAACCAGAAAAACCTGAAATTCTTTGAAGCTTTTCAAACATGAAAAAAACATGGCACTCCTCAAAACATGTTTGGAACAGAAGAATGCGTGACACAGTTATAATCAGGAATATTTTAATATTCTCAGGGATATTTTATTATCATTTCTGTCTGAGGTCATCCTCTGTTTTTTCTCTGAGAACCTGTGAGTCTCAACAATCAGGGAGAATGAAAAATTTTTTCATAATATTTCCTCAGAGTGTCCAGGAAAGATTCATTAGGTACCAATCATAGATAAATAGTAACAGTGACTGAGGAAAGAGGAATTTTCTTTTCTATTTAAATGAAATAAAACTCAATTCAGAAAATATGGAAAATCCAAATAATTAATCCAAATAAAAATGAACCTAAGCCTTATTTTCGGGGTCCAGGCTGACCCCGGCTATACAGGCTATATTTAAAGGAGCAGTCAGGTTTGTTCAGTGATCTGCTGCAGGTATTTAATCTTTCATAAAAGTGCTTTGTTTTGTCACACAGTAAAGAGACTCATTTGTGTGCAAAGTGTGTAAAGTTCTTCTTTTGCATTGTGTATTGTAAGTTATTAAAGTTATTAAATCAAAATGATCCTTCATTTGCTTTCATTAGCGTCACCTGTCGGCTGAAGTCTTCCTGCACGATCTCCTAAAACTGGCGGCCAATTTCTTGGTCTGATAAAGTGCTGAACTCTGGTGTCAGCAGAGACCCGAACGCCACTGTGCTGCCTTCAGGCTGCTCAGATTTCATATCACAAGCAGATGCAGTGAAGCGGAACGTCGGCAGTCCACATGTATAAATTCATTTTTCATATTAGCAAAGAAATCAACCCACCTAATAATTCAGCAGCGTCACAAACACTTTCATACATGTGAACAAATCGCCCACAACAGCTGTTTGAACTGAATGTTTTTTTCATGGACAGCAGCAGCAGCCATCACTTAGTTATTAGTTCTGCTTACGGGGCCTCTGGGTGCCATCAAAGATTTAGGTCAGCCATAGGCACCTTTCCCAATCCACAAGCAGTCAGTCACCATGGAGACGAAGACGCCACCGGGTCAACTGCTCTCTAATCGAGAAGTCGAGTCGAGTTAGAGTGGAAAACAAAACCAAGACATCCCCGGCGTCTCTGTGAGGACGAGGAATCCCCGACTGGAGCTACTGCCTCCAAACTTTATGTTCATTTATTTATGGGTTGTGTGATGAGGGAGAGATACTGTATGTGCACACACGCACACAACATACACACACAAAAAGGCCTGCAGTTTAACACACACGTGAACGTGACATCTCAGATTAGATACTGAAAGTTCTTACACTTCTCTAACTTTCACTTTCCTGATGTCTGTACAGTGGAAATGTAGTTGTTTAAGGATTTCTCCTCCATGTTGAAGTTGAAGTTAAAAAAAATCCTCACCTTGGAAACGGCAGCTGAGAAACAATCCCCAGCAGCTGCATGTGATAGCATGTGTGTGGAGTTAGAAAGAAGTCAGCTGACTAGGTTTTTGGGGGGGGGGGGGGGGGGGGGGGGGGGGGGGGGGGGGGGGGGGGGGGGGGGGGGGGGGGGGGGGGGGGGG
>JBBMJY010000002.1:23307319-23321574 GCA_037833715.1 Toxotes lorentzi | reverse complement strand
CCTTGGAAACGGCAGTTGAGAAAAAACCCCCATCAGCTGCATGGGATAGCAGGTGTGTGGGGGTGGAAAGAAGTCAGCTGACCAGATCTCTGCGCCCCCCCCCCCCCCCCCCCCCGTCTCTGCTGCAGGCTCCAGGAAACATCAGCAATGCTAAACTGGTGGAATCCGTTTACATAAGAAATGTGAAATAATGCAGGTGACTTTGTGTCGAGCTGCATTTTATTTTTGTTTGTATCTTTGATCTCAGAGGCAAGACCCACACCAACGCTGAATCTGAGAAACTCCAATAATAATCCCCTCTGCAGGTGGTGTAGACCAGTGGTTCCCAACGTAGGACCCACACCAGGGGTGGGCCGGGGCACAAATCATGTTTATTCTCTCAGACTCTGCGCTGAATAAACAAATCATGTTTATTCTCTCAGACTCTGCACTGTTCTTTGCCTTCTTGTAGTGAATCAGTGGATAATTTTACCTATTCAAGATAAAAATAATAACTCTGTAGGCGTGTTCGACCAGTGACACGCGGGTAACACGCGAGAACGGCCGGGAATCACAGACTCAAGTTCATATTTGCATAAAGTTCGAGTTTGGATCCATACCATTTTTCATGTCTGTGCTCAGTCCTGCACGAATGCTATCCCACAATGCTTTGAGAGGAAATTCAATTTGTGTCCCACAGAAAACGAAAAGGGACAAACTGAGAGCTGCTTGGAGAGAGATCGGTGAGGCGGCGGGATGCAGACGGGAGGGGGCGATGACGATGGGCTTTTCACCTGCCTTCACCAGCGTGGACATTCAGAACGGAGATTCTGAGTTTAGACCTGATAAACATAAACTCATTTGTCTGAAGCAGATTTCAACGTCAATCTGCTCCAGGAACAAGCAGATGTCATTTAAACCGTCTGAACCTTGAATTTCACTTTTTATTGAAGCCATATTACGAATGTGTGAAATATTTAAATTCAGTACTTCATGTTTTTTAGAGCTGCACAGTTTCATCACATGGAAATACTGTAATATGACTTTTACCCACAATTCAGCCTGACATATTTGGTGTCTTTGGAAACTTTTGTGACCTCCACTAGCATTTAAAATAAAGTTGCATTTCAAATGATAGTGGAGGTCACCAAGTTTCCAATATTTGAAAGTGTAATGAGGGACTCACTGAAGGGTCCAGCAGGACTGTGGAGGTTTCGGACAGCACTAAAATAATGAAGCTACAGCATATTAAAGTTGATTTTAAGTTTTACTGCAAATCAGACTGCAGAGGAGGGAAAGGATGTTAATGGGAAAGAAAACCAAGTTAAACCCTGAAATCCGACAGTGAATTGTACATTACATCAAATTCCACTGAAAAAGTTCTGCCAACTATTGAATAAAACTGAATGACAATTAAAATCCAATAAAAACAGCCCTGCAAAAAGTCCTAACTTTTAGGATTATACTTTTTTAAATTCATGTGTTCAGTCATTCATTTATTTATTTATTTTACACCAAATTGTTTAGGAACTGAGTCAAAATCATTTTAAACTCAGCAGTTTCAGGATTCATCCTCAGGGGTCTGTTCACAAGTTCATGGGAATCAGTCCAAGAGATGATGAGGAAGGTTCAGCAATTTCTGAACCAAACTGCTGCACCGACCAACTGACATGTCCACCGATCGAGCTGTGGCCTCGACATCGCTAAAATAAAAACCTTCTGGTTTTTACAAACTGGGAGAAGTCGAGACAAATGCTTTGTTTTTTTGTCGAAAAATAGTTGCACCAACTAACTTCCCTAAAACCCCAAAAAACAAACATTAAGGGAGCACAGGAGGGCGACCCTATGTGCTACTGCCCGGGGAACAGAGAGGAACAGAGACACTCGACTAAAACAAATTCCCTGTATTAGTATGTGCGTGCGTCTAATAGGAATCTGGTTTAGTTGCACTTTTATTCCACCAGGATGAAGTAAGTAACATTATCATTTGGAACACCATGATAATCATCATCATCATCATCATCATCGGTCAGGATGCAGCTTCTGGGTGATCAGACCAAAACTCTACTCTCCCACCTGAGAGACAAAGGTGGTCCAGAGCCGAGAGGATCCTTCGACATGACACCAGCTCAGACTCTGGTCCATTCATCCATCGTTTTCGGAGTCTGTAGTAATAATCCTTCTGTTATCACTGACACAACGAGGCCAAACAACCGCCTGATCCCACCTGACTGGCTGAACTGTTTTCTAGTTTTAAGAAAAAATTCTGTTGCCTATGAAACTAAACGTCTTGTTAAAAGAATGTTTTGTGCAGCAGACATGTTTGTTGTTGGATCGTCGGCGCCTCTTCTCTCTCTTCCCTCCTCTCTCAGCTGTCAGACTCCCCTCAGTCCTCGGTATAATCATCCTCTGTCACTGATGACTGAGGCGTCATTTAGCCGAGTGTTTTCTGGGGAGATTCCCTGCGGTTAATTCCATCAGTCACACCGTTAGATTTCCCTGCAGCTCTTCTCGCTTTGGAGGAGCCGAAATATTAAGAAGGCAGCAGCGAATCAGATTCCATCTCCGGGGGAACGACTCCGACGCTCTGCTGTGACAGATAAACCTTAAAACCAAAAACTGAATACTGAAATGCTTCAGCCCAAACTGAACAGCTTCCTCTCCTCCTCTCTCAGGCTTCACATTTCAGAGGTATTTAGCTAACAGCCTGATTCTGAGTCCTTTACCTGGATAATTAAGAGCAAACAGCAGACTCTGTCCCCACTTGTGCACAAACCCAACCAGCTAGAGGAGAGTGCTTTGCAGACCATCAGTTAGACCTGAGTAAATCTGTCAGGTCTTCATATATTCTGAGACCCTGCACTTACTGCACTCATTAGGCTTCCAGGTAAACTTCACCTGATAAGATTTATTAAAATACATCTGGCTGTGCAGCTGTTAGTTTACCACCAGAGGCACTGACACAAATCCAGAAATTTAATTCTGTGACAAACCAAGTCATTTTATCAACTTTCCACCGAAGCTCAATATCAATATGATCGCAAAAGTCACATGACAGACTGTTGGCGGAGAGTCCAGGTCATTACGTGAATATGATGAACATTTAAAGTGCGTCACAGTTAAACTACGAATGATAAAAGTTCTCCAGCAGAAGCAAAGGCCTCAGGATTTCTTGTATCAGTGTCAGGACTGGAATGAGACTGTCTGTGTTATTAAGTCTTACATCTTAAATAAATGGTGCACGTCTCTCAGTAACTGTCAATTACACATTGTAGTTGTTGGTAAAACTGAATGGGCACAGCCATGTCGGCACCAAGTTCCCCTCACTTCCATTGAACTGGAGTGAAGACAAGAAGAATGACAACAGGACTAAATGTGAAAATGTCATTTTTCAGTTTGGATGAACTGTTCCTTTAAAACACACAAAAGTACTTTAAAAAAGGGGGAAATAATCTTTTCATTTACATTGTTTGGGCTCAACAATGTACAAAAACTATTTGTAAGACTGAAAAAGTGCAAATAAAGTGTTTAAATGTGAGATTTTAAGATGCAGTGAACTTTTACCGAATCCAAACCGAAGCATTGTCGCTTGGATTAGAGAGTTAAACCGGATTTCGACAGTTGTACTCGGGGGTTTTCTCTGTCACGTTAACACTCTCAGATCACTACATCAGCACTAACAGTGCAGCTGCCGATCAGCTCTGTGATGTCGCTGTTATCTGAGCTGGTATCGGCTGCCGGCTTCCTGACTTTACCCTTATCTCCTGACTCTCCATATCTTTTTCCATGACTCCTTCTCTCCCTCATTTTTTCCAGATTACTCTCCGTCTGTTTCTGGCCGTAAATGAGATTAGTGATGGTGGCTGAGGGAAGCCCTGGCCTGAGGCTATGCGGGCTTTCCAGTTGTTTTTTGTTTTTCGGGTGAAGTGACAGAGTGAGGGTGACATTCAGTCAGTCAAGGGGGAAGACAAAAGGCAGAACAAGCCTTCCTCTGTCCGCTCAGCCGCCAGACAACACGCATCGGTCACGGTCTTTGTGAAATCATGACTCGTACGGAATCCAATTTCATGACACTATTTCAATAAAAGTAAAAGTCTAAAATAAAAGCTTCTCCTCGGCCACCAAGAACTCAGTGGATGTCTTCATTTGCCTCCAAAGCAGCGACATGGCACATACACATTTGTGTCTTCATGAATAAGCGAATACATAAATAACGCAGATAGAATGAATTATTCAAATCCTCCAGCAACGATGTAGGTGGGAGTGGAAACTAACCAGCTCTGACAAGAGACTCACATGGGAGAAGTAATAAAGGTTCAAATAACCTCAGTGGGTCTGCAATCACTTTGGTTTAATCCGAAGATGCTGAGTGTGTTTCTCCGAGCAGACGTGTGTTGTAGTGCCGACACTTGTGCCGTCTCCATACTGTCACTTATTAAATCTTTCTCTGGACAATTAAAAATGTATATAGTCTGTTTTGGGTAATTGAAAATTGTAAGTCAGAGAAAATGGACAACATCCTGCTTTGTACAGTCAGCTGCTGCCTTGGCCTCAAGGTTTTATCACCCAGGTGGCTCCTTGGCCTGATTTTACCTGATGTGGCCCCTCAGACTACCACCTCTTCCCCAAGATGAAGACGGATCTCAGTGGCCGCCATTTTAACACTGATGATGACATCATTGCAGCTGTGGATCACTTCCTGGAGGAGATGATGCATTGTCCTACAGTGTGTTTGCTTAATGTGTTGTGCTTAAAGCAGATGAAGCAGCCACGACAAGAAAAGAAATGAAAGGTGGCTTTCAAATGTGGCTTTCCTGTGTCACGTAGGTATTTCTGTGTTATGGTTTGGTTTGTTCTGGACCCAAACGCAGACACAGAGGCAGACTGAAGTAGTGAAGCTGCTTTGGATAACAGATAAAAGCAACTTCACTCACCAGCAGCGAGAAAACAGGCTGCACAGGGAGCAGACACACAGGGAAACACCGAGGACTGAAAACAGGATTCAGACGTGAGGAACACGAAGGATCACACACAGAACGGACCGAGAGCGAGGGGAACACACAGACCAACTGCACGAGGAGGGCAGGGGTAACTGGGAACAGGTGAGACTAATTGGGGCAGGGCAAATAATCAAAAAAGCAGGAAACGCACAACGGCAGGAAGTAAAACAATCAACAGACACACGAAGAAAGTAATTTCAACATAAAACAGGAAATGAACCAGCACACTGTCCATGCACGAAGTCACATAGAGGCAGATCAGTTTCAGTTCCACCTTTACGTTTTCTGTTGTCCTGTTGCTGCTTGGACCTTTGTGCTGCCTGGTCTCATATTCACAGAATCTGTGATGCAGAGTTTTCTCCAGCTTTTATTAGTTGGTCAAAAACACCTCTCGTTGTGGAAAAAGCTCCGATAAATCTCAGCAGCTCCAGCTTGTTTTTGTTATTTTACGCAGTAGATCATGAAGAATGCTCTGATATTGCTTGCACCTTTAGCTACTGTGGCCTTCTCTTCTAGTGCATTTCTGTGGCAACATGCTGAGCTAGGTCATTCTCAGCTCCACGGCCAACTGAGAATACAGAAGTACGGAAGGCTTACGCTGAGTCACCGCTGACTGCTGACAGGCTTAACCCACGTCTCTTTTTTGTTTTCCACTGTTTGTTGAAGCTGCACAGTCTTTTCTGTTTTGCAGGTTCATCTATATGTACCCACATAGCAAACCAACCAACACTACCAGACTTTTTTTTCTGCAGGAATTGGTTCACTTATGCTATATGTGATTGGATGACAGGTCTCACCTGTGGCTAGGATCTAGGATCTGAACTGAGGTCGTGCATGAGAGTCACATTGGAGCTTAAAATATTCATCATGAATTTCTCTGCAGAAGACTGGTTTTGAGAAGAAGGCACCATATAGAAAAATAAAGAAGGCAAAGACTACGAGCCAGAAAGGTCAGTTCAAATGCAAAGGTCAAAGATCAGCCGGCCTCTCTGCTGCCAACTTTACTCGCTGCTGTTGAACATGGAAAATAGGCTCAAAAAGCCTCCATTTTTTCTTGTAGTATGGCATAAAATACAAATGCTTATTTTCCCATTAGCTCACATGCACATTTTCAGATCAACCTGTGGGTTTAAACAGTCTTTTAAGTGGTTCAACGGCCGTGGTTATCAACAATAATGATCACAGACTCTTTCACTTCAAGATGAACCACCAGACTTGGTTTTTCATGCTGGCAGAGTTATGTGAGAACAGACGGAGGCTGTATTTCAATTTAAAAAGATGACTGGTTGTTATGTGAAAGCTGAACCCATGAATATTTTTCTACTAAAAGTACAAATCGGGTCATCGGCAGCACTGAGCAGCAGATTACTCTCAAGGCTGATGGCCACATGAAGGCCTTCTCTTCCTCTTCAATAATACCATTCCTGTTTGGTACAAAAATACTTTCATCTAGAAGAGCCCATATTGTGCAAATTGCCATTTGAACTCCAAGAAAAGAGGTCTTCTTGTTTTTTAACATAGTTTTCATCCAATCAGTGAAAGCGGCTGTGAGCAGAGCTGTAGGCAGTCTAATGAAAGACAGCATCTGCAGGAAACACTTGGACATCTGCCGCTGCTTTGAGGCGAGTCATTGTCTGCTTCATGTGTCCATCCACTCCAGACGACTGCCACGGGCTACGAGCCGGCCTCAGCTGTCAGAGATGAGCTCATGTCGTACAAGGAGGGAACTGTTCAGCAGGACGAAATCGATGAAGACCGGGAGGGGGGTCTGCTGACGGTGGGTGGGACAGAGGAGGGAGGTCTGCGGACCACCACGGGCCTGCCAGATGATGCTGCTGCTGCTGCTGCTGCTGGGGGGAAGATAAAACAACCAGCGCTGGGAAAGAATGACTGTAATGCTGTGCATACTTCTGATAAAATACTGTGCAATGTGTGTGATGCTGGGCACAGAGTCATATAATCACATCTCTTACGAACTGAAGGGGTGGGATGACGTTGTGTTTTTATTGCAAAGTGATATTTTATCAATCATTCAATTCTTCTTCTTCTTTCTTATGTCCTCCACTGAACCAAACATGAGGCTCATAGTTTTCTGGTTTTACAGTTTTTTCAACTGTACAATGATCGGTGCAGTTTACAGTGAATTATGTCCTCATGATGCCGACAGTGTGTCACAAATGTCACAAAAAATGTAAATGAGCCACTAATCGTGCACCAGAGTCCCTCTTATGTACACACTGTGTATATAAATAAAACAGTAGGTTGTTAGACCTCGCGCTGTAAATCGGTTTGTATGTAAATGGTACCGTTTCATTTCACACATAACCCATAGATGTTCAGACAGTTTTTTCTTTTCTAAATGCTCACATATATCAAAGTGATAAATTTACAGATGTTTAAAAAAAATAAAATTCATAATCAATACACTTCTATAATACGGGTTGCATTTATGAAATTGGTACTTTCTTTAAGAAGAGTCCTGTAAGATGGAAACCCAAAGCAGGGTTTGAACCCAACCTGGTACAAGGCTGCGTATTGTGGTGCAGAGGCCAAATTCTTGCCCACCAGTGCAGAGATACACAAAACACTGGAGACACCTTCTGTGATAGGGTTAACATAAAATGTGATATATAGAAAGATTTGTTGTTTTAAAATTGTTCATCCTTTGACCAAAAACAGATGCAGCCATGGAGGTTTTCTTCTAATCAGGGTTGTTCAATACAACAGTGCACATGCACACAATTCTAAACTGTGGAAGTGAAAACAAGTACACTAAGTGCAAAAATAAGAAATATGATCACAAATGATGATTAATTACTAATCTGGGTAAACAACTGAACATTTGAAATACATTTCATCCCCTGACAATGAACAGGCTCCACTTTTTTGGAGAATCCATTTGGATAATCATTTCGCACAGTTGTCCTTAGTGTTGATGGTTGCATTAATTAGCAGATCTGTCGTCCACCCACAGTTGGTAGCAGAACAGGACAAGACACTTGAAATCAACAGGCAGCATCCAGCAGCGCCTACGTTCATTCTAACACTCATCCAGTCATTAAACAACGTAACGGCTTGGCTAAAGCTTGTTGTCATGTCAAATTACACTTGTTTATTGAAAACAAGTAAAGGCTTGTCAGGAGTTAAACAGAAAGCATTTCATTTGAAGACAGAACCAGGAACACATTCATTATATTCTTCAATCAACAAAGAGAGTAAATAAAGGACTGCGTATTAATCCATTTACACCAAGTCCTTGTTACATCATTTCCAACATCTTCAAAGCATTCTGCTGTCTTTTAGACTTCTGAATGTGTTTTTGGTCGTGTTAGCTGCAGGGCTCTCGGTACAGCAGTGTTGGTCAATCTGTCCACCAAGTACAGACATTCATGTTCCTCAGAGGATGAATCCCACTGACTTTGACGATCCTCTGGCCTTCATCCAGGTCAAAGTTTTGAGTTAGAGATATTCATGGTTCCCTGGTGATTCTTACTGAAGCACATGTCAACAGCTGTTGGGCAGAATGCCGTGAGATGTGGTTCAGATATTCACGAATTGTTGTAAGTTTGCTGATGCCCGAACTTTGGCCAAATCTTTGGTTTTTCAGCATGTAAACTTGTCACTGTGAGAAGGTTATCATCATTTGGCTAAAAGCACAGCTGTGCTAAAGCAGGGCCTTGAAAAATCACTAGTCTTGTTCCTACTTTCCAGGCAGCCATGCTGGATGATTGCAAAGACCCAGGAGTTGTTGAAGTTGAGTGAACATAAAGTCAGTTTCCTTTTCTCACAAAGTTGCGTAGTAATGCATTGGAAACCTTGAAAATGATAGAAACGAAAAAGTAAATGCATCTACAAATGAGGCCGTCATCCTTAGCTTGTTAAGACGTCAAACTTTTCTGTAAAATAAAGAATATTTGGATCTTTTTTTGGATCTGTCACCTTTTCTCTTCCTTTTCTTCCTTGTTTTATATTAAATCTTAAGCTGTTTTATCAAATACTTCTTGAAACATTTTTCAGCATCTTCATTCTGCTGAAAATGTTTCAGACCTAAAATACGTTGTTCTCATGTTACATCAATTAAGAAAACAAAAGAAGCTTCTTAAACGCGAATTTGTTTTTCTTTAAATTAACCATGTGATGAATGCATCCTGTGGCTTACGACATCACGCATCTTCTTGTCAGAGGGATGCAAATGTTCTCACGATGCCTTCACTGACTCTCGCACCGCGGGTGAAAACTAATGAAAGCATCTCTGAGTGAATCGGGGCACAAATTTACTTCATGTGACGTTCAGCTTGCCGCCCACCGCCGCTGGCGTCTGCTGATGGAGATGATGGTGGTGATGATGATGGCGGTGGTGATGATGATGATGTAGCAGAAGGCCTGCAGGAGTTTATGATCCGTGCAAATGGAGGAATCTGCATATTGTTGCATATGAGTTTGCCTAATGGACGCCTACACACTGAGGTGATGATAATAATAGAACATGTAGCGAGAGCTAACTGCTGTAGAACACACACACACACACACACACACACAAATCATGGAGGAAAGAGAGGAGGAAAGGAAATGAGGAAAAGGGGAAGGAGTAAAGAAAAGATCAGAGAAAGGACAAGAAAGGAAAGGAAACAAGGGGAGAAACAGAAACATGGTGAGAAAAAATGGAGAGGACAGGAGACAGAGAAGGAGAAAAAGAAGGGGAGAGAGGAAAGCAGGCAGCCAAGGAAAGGAGAGAAGACAGGGAGGAGAAAAAACAACCAGTGAATGGAAAGTAAATTAATAAAAGGGTACAAGGACAAGGGAAGGAAAGAGGAGGCAAGAATGAAGGGAAGCAGATGAAGAGCGGAGCAGAGAGAAAGAGGAGGAAAACCCCAAATATCTGACACTCAAACCCTCACTCATACAGTTTGACCTTTGACCTCTCCTCTCCACAATGCAGCAGGGATCACCTGCCCACCCAGCTGGTCCTCATTCCCCACTCAGCCCAGAATATACAGCAGTTAGCTCATTGGTGCTTAGATTCAATTAGATTGTCTGTATTTCACTGAACCTGTCGCCCTGATCATCCTTCTGTTAGCATGTCTAACCTAACCTGTCTAACCTAACCTGTCCACAGGGTCTGACTGTTGCTGACTGTTGATGCACTAAAGAACCAGTTTTGTCTCTTGAATCTGTTTTGTGTTTCCAGTTCTTTAAAACAGCCTCGATTTAAAGCCATGATTTACAGTAAACATGCAAAAAATCTACAGTTAAACGTACAATAAAAGTACAAGACTAATAAAATCACACTGAAGCAGAGGCCTTTGAATTACATGCTTAAATGTGGACTTAACTGTTAAAGACAAAGTGGAACATTCATGGAACCACCAGCAGACAAAAATATCAATACTCAGGGAGTTTCAGTTATGTTTAGTTCCTTGCTTTGCGTCATATGATTGGTTAAATGAACTGAGATTCAGATGAAAGTCAGACTGAAGAGGTGTGCTTTTCGAAGGTTTATTATTATTATCGTTATTTAAACGTTGCAGATAGGGACAGAATACGACATGAAACTGGGACAATCCATTTCTGTTGAGCAGCAGTGATCACAGTTTGGTTTTTAAATTAGGTTTCGAACATACTACAGACTCAGAAAAAGCTACTGTACAGTACACAGCTTCATAATCAAACAGTGTGTGACCTTCAAAGAGGCACTGTGCACTGAGGACAGTGCGTTTGCATTCAGATGAAGCTGAAATTAAACTTTAGATCTGTCCTTTTTTTTCCCATCTGATTGTCCAGCTGATGGAGGAGGAGAGCGGAGCAGGATAAACGCTGCACTGAAGATGAACGCACCACGGAAAAGAAAAGAGAAAAGAAAGAAAAGAAATGAAAAGCTGTAATTACCCAGAGGGAAAGGTCAAGGCGTTTGGGTGGGTTTTTGTAATTAGCTTTATTTCTGCGAGCAGAACAAACAGAGCAGTCTTTTGTGAAATTGTGTTAGAAAGGTTACACAGACCTTTATAGTTGGAGGATTAGCTGTTCACTTGAAGCTCTGACGCTGTCTGCCCAGCAAACAGCTGAAACCTTCACGTCCCCTCTGGACACAAAACAGTCGCTCCGAGAAATGAAATAATACATTTTAGATCAGCTGAGGAAGATTAGGAGAATGGGGATATTTAGAAGGTAAGATTTTAATTAAAACTAAGTCCAATTACTTGATGAACTCAGTGAAAGTAATTAAACTGATGAAGTGACTGTAGGGTAAAGTAGGTTTTCCGCAGTATGTTGGCATTCCCAGTTCACCTTCAGGGACAAGTCTCACTTTTACTGTTTCATAGTGTGAGTGTACTTCTAACTGTAGGACTTAAAGCCATGGCTGTGAATATAAGTGTTGAGAAACACAACGTTCTGTAAAAGGTTTTCAGCACAGAACCACAAAACCGTGAAAAATAGCGAAAGATTTTTCCAACAAAATTCATTGTGTGTGTAAAAAAACATCTCTTTAGTATTTAGCTTGTTTCTGTTTGCTGGATTTTAAAGTTCAGTTCTAGCGAATCCTCCGGTTCCTCTCTAATCGTGAGGTCAAACTCCGACAAAAACAGAAGAGATCACAGAATAAAGAAGGGAAAGGGAAAATGATCACCGGTGGCTGAGGTGTAATGAGTCAACACCAGAGTGTCTCCGTTGATTTGCATTTCTGACTGAAAAGTGATAAAACTACATAAACAGCTTAATAAATAGGATAAAATATACGTACAATAACAGAGAGGGCAAATACAGAATAAAGGCCTGTTTCTAATAAAGACATGGTGAACATGAGTCATGGCCACTGTTTTAGAATTCATGGCAGTGCAGCTTAAAGGTGGTCTGAAAAGCTAATGCAAAATTAATGCATTCTCCTTCTCCATTAATAACACCCTTAACTAATTTTAAGCAGGTTTGGCATTAATTAAGGAGACCTTCGTCTAAAAATAAGGTTATTTTAAGAGATGCAGGGTTTGTAGAGGATGTGATGTACAGTATATAATCTATTATCTGCCTGATGACTGATCTGCTGTGGGAAAAAAAAAAGTCTGATGCAGAACAGCAAAATGTGATGAAATATGAAAATATGACAAAAGTTCGGAGTTTGCTGCTCTGCCTGCAGTCAGATGGTAAAGAGCATGTCAGGATTTAGTTGACAACATAACAGTATTAACACTCACACACGCACACAGACACACGCACACACACCCGCGCACACGTATATACACACATATATACTCTCAGTGTTTCCTCCTTATTAATGAGCGAAGCCGCTGGCTGCTGTCAGGCCTCCATACACACCGTCACAACCAGACAGCAAGATAATCATTTTTCAACCTGCTGGCATAAGCATTAAAACTCTTGTCTAACCCCCCCCTTCCCCTCCCCCCCCAGTCTGTCTCCCTCACCCTCTTCCTCTCTGTTTTCTCAGATCTGTGGTTCTTATCAGTCCAGAAGCTCCAGTAGTGTCGAACCACACTGGAGCTTCTTATTAAGTTGGCTGGCAGCGGTGGAGCTATCATACACGCCATTGTTTTTTTTTTTAAATCACGCTCACTGAGTGGTGGTGGTGCATTTAAAGACAAAAAAAAAAAAAAAAATCCTCTTCTACAGTTTCATCATCCCTTCCTCATCGCTTCCTTTTCTTCTGCCACGGTACGCGATCATCAGCAGGCCTCCTCTGACAGGACGGCCACCCTTCCAGCTGAATCAGGACTTTCTTATTAAAAAAATGCTTCAATCTTCGAATCTCAAACTGTGAACAAGAGCTGACAGCGGCACGTTCAGAGCTGCAGTTATCTCAGAGGGAGCTGAGGGGCAGATTCTGTTTCTTATTGTTCCCACCCAGTTTGTCCAACTGCACCAATGACACATACGGAGAGCAGGAATCACAAAACGCTGCTCAGCTACACCATTTTCATTTCATTTCCCAAATTTTGCAAATTAGACCAAAAATTAGACCTTGTTGTTTTTGTGAAGGCGGCAGTCTCTTCAGTCTGCGATTAGTTTCCAGTATTTGTGTTGTTCAGTCTCCTGAAGATCAATGAGTTGCTTTTCCCATCCTGTGAGTGTTTCAAACTGTTTAACATCCTGCTGGTTAGTGTTTTAACATGATTTGATTTGATTTGATTTGAGGAAAGCACTGTTGAAGTGTTAGCTGAAACTTTCATTTACGACACTGACGGAAGACGAAAGAACTGGAACATGAAACACAAACCAGTAAAACAGCCCGAACCCGTGGGGACGGAGACTAAAAATAGAAAAAACTAATTAAAATCATGCACACACTGCGACGCCATGAGTCTGAAACCAGTCTGTGTGTGTTTGTGTGTGTTTACAGAATAAATCAGTGTTTTCAGATTTGACAGTGATTATTTTTCCTGCTGAATCCTTTGAAACATGAGTAAACTTTTTACAGTCTCCTGTGTTTTTATTCTCACTTGATTTTTTCTTTATAATTTGTCGTTTTTCATTTCCGTTCGAATACGTTAGTGAAGAGTCAGAGCTGAAAGTGATGAGCTCTTAGTGATTTCCTCAAAGTAAGCCTGGATTAAATCAGATTATTTTAAAATTTTCACAGCAGGAGAAGAGAGAAAAAGTGAAATTGACAAAATAAAAAATATAATAAAATAGATTTAAATCATCCAGTGTTTGTTTAGCTTCCCTTCCCCCATCCAACCCATTAATTTTCACTTTATGTCTTTTTTTAAAACTCGCCAAAGCTGCTTTCATCCCTGAGCTTCCTAATAGTAAAACCACAATCATGAAGTCCATTCAAACGTCTTAAGCACATAAATGAGCAGTGGATTGTAGATTATTTGGGTTAAATGACTGGATCTGCAGATGTTGCAGCTTTAAATCAAACAGTGTAAATCTGATAAATACCCACGATCCTCCCTTTTTTTCTCGGGCATGTTCTTTCAGTCCCAGGTCTGAATCACAGTGGAAGAGTGTGGAGTGCAGATCAATACCTAAAGTACTGATACAACCGATAATGAGCCTTCTCTTTCTCGAGAACCAATACAAGCATCATTAGGATCATTTCCCAACAGATTGATCAGTCAGTCTCACATCAGAACACACTTCTCCCTGTACCTGTGTCAGTGTTACATAGAAAACATGTGGCATCGCCCACCTCTGTTAGCCTAGAGAAATTTACATTCACACAGTCTTTTAGATTGTTCTGCATGTTTTTTCATGTTGCAGGTGCACTGTGGGAAAAAATGGATTTTCCAAGCTCAGTAAAAACAGCCGGGACCTGCAGTGTAA
>JBBMJY010000002.1:23264463-23302219 GCA_037833715.1 Toxotes lorentzi | reverse complement strand
GGGAGAGAGAGAAGCCATTGCTAACAGCTAAGCTAGCGGACCAGAGATAGAGCGATTAGAGTGTAGTGTTAAATCCCGAGGGACCCGTGAACAACAGAAGCTTAACTAAAGTGATACACGAGTGAAAGAATTCAGAGATTAACCACAGAACACGGAAAAGTTAATGGTGATTGATAAGCTAGGAGAAGTCGGAACACTCGTAACACCACAGTGCAGAAGCAGCAAACAGGAAGTGACACAATACGTTACCACCACATCGAATGCAGATTGAAATTTAAAAAGAAAAAAAAAATTGTACATATATAGGCTGCACTTGTCTATACGCCGCGGGTGTCTACGTTGTAACATGAGATATTTACACAGAAAGATGGTACACCGAAAGATTTTTTAAACTTTTAATTAAATAAATGCTTTTTTCCGTACAGTACCTGTCACACGGCAGTAACACGGCCAGTTAAAAAAATAAAAAAATACAGTAGCCTACCAGAAAAGTCATTGATCTATCTTCCTCTCACTCCGCTCTTTTCCATGATGAAGAATTTAGTCAGAGTGCCTTTGATTTAATTCGAACAGTGTCATTGGTCCACTGTGACCTGTGACCTGTGACCGGTAATTTCATTGGTCTGATGTGACGAGGCTAAAATGAAGCTCGTTAGCCCATAAAAATCTATAAATTAGCCGCATCATTGTTTAAGCGGCAGGATTCAAAGCGTGTGAAAAAAGTAGCGGCTTATAGTCCGGAAATGACTTTGTGAACTCTGTTTCAGCCTGTGGCGTCCACTTCTTCAAAGCTCACGGAGATGCTATTGATCACTGTGGTGTTCAACAATAGATCTCCAATGAGCTCAACGTTTGGATAATATGACTATTGATTATTTTGGCATTTCCTTCATTGATTAGCTGCTGTGTGGGTAATACTGATTACTCTGGGTCCTTATTAAGTACCTTCTTGAGACTCGCAGTTCTTCGTCACCATCAGATACTGTAGCCTCCATCCGACTCACTCAGTTTGTTCAACCAAATTAAAAACAAAGCATATTTTGTCACTGGTTTCATCCAGAGAGTTTCAGCTTTATGTGCCCAGGTGGTACTTGGTGTACCAAACAAACAATCCACTATTTTCATGACATTTTGGTGATTTAAATATAATATTCACTGATTTTATCCCAACCCAGTCCTAACTACAGCCCTGAAGAAGCTACTGTTCTTCATCTTACCCGCTGATGCTCCCAGAGTTTAATTCCCATCCAGAGAGATGTTTTCTTCTGTTCTACTCTGATGAAATCTGATGCTTTAGAGAGGATCTTTCTTCATGTCTTCATGTCCACAGGATGAAAACTCCTGAATTTAATTTTGGAATATTTCACTCAAACGGCAGAATGAAGCTACAGTCCTCAAACGTTATTGATTTCCCTGGATTTTTTTTCTGTCCCTCTAAATCACAACATTGAGAGAGAGTTGAATGTGCAGTTTTATACATTACACAGCATCACACATGGCAGTACAGAGTGAGCATAAACTTTAGATCCACATCAAATATAAAACAGAACATCAAATGTACAGTTTTGCCTTATTGTCAAAATGCTGTCCCCTCTGACCTTTGACTTCTGGCTTCTTATTCTGCCACTCATGTCGGATTGGAAGCTGCCTCTCCCTCCACCACAGATCCCTCTCTCCTGTTTTTCTGCTGTGAATGTGCCTCTTCAGCAGTGAATTATGACGGCAGATAACGGTGGGAGGGACTGGCTTTGATTTCCTCTCTTTTCATGCCCGGCTGCCTGTCACCTTCTCTTCTCCTTTAAAGCCGTGCAGGACAGGAGTTTGGCAACTTTCAACATGAGGTGGGAAAAAAAGAGACAAAAAATGAGTAAGAGCGGGAAGAGAAGAGGGAAGATGAGCGAGCGTGTGCGGCGGATCAAAGCCACCTGGGACAGAGAGATAGAATTTAAGTCGGCCGCTAACAAATGATGTACACAGCTTATGTGTGCCAGGAGAAAGAGACGGAGACAAACCTGTGACGAGGGACGAAAACAAACCTGCTATCAGGGATTAGAGGAAGGAGCTGAACGGAACTTCCTTTCAGCCCCAAAATGAAAACACAAAAGAGGAGAAACAGCGCTTTGGATGCTGGGAGTTTGGGCCGGAAGAGTTGGCTGTCCTGTAACAGATAAGTCAAAGGTTTGAAATCCTGCAGCCACTGTGTGTGTCCATCAGAGGACATGTGAAGTACTGAGGTATCAGTGAGGGAGGCATGAGCTGAGTGTGTGTTCACACAGAGGCTAAATGAGCACTGGATATGAAACCTGAGCACATCCTCATTTTAACAGAGGCTGTTATTTTATTTTATTATCAGCATGTAAACCGCTGAGACTCATGGGAGCTGTAGTTGTTCAACTAACAAAGCTAACAATTTAGCCAACAGAATACTCTGTGTACTTATTTTACAGGCTTTCTGTTTCCCAATATTTTCCTGGAAGAAAGTTGTTTGGTGAATAAAATGTTTTTCCAGAGAAAAAACAAAAATACAGATTAAAAAGAAAATCAACATAACGAGAAATCGGGACATGGTGTCTGATTATGTGTGTCTCAAGAACAACTACGTCTGCTTAGATGGGCTGCGAGTGACTAAGGGGAGCTGTTAACTGCACAAGCATCAAATACAAACTATGCATTTTGTCATATTTACAGACCAAAAAATATTAACAAGCTACAACACACACGTCAACTCTGTGAATCTCCTCTGAGAAAAACTGAAAATGAAAACACAAGATTTAATATTTTATTTTAGTTTTTCTGGGTTCATTTTGATGCCCTGGAGTTTTATGTTAATTTGACAAAATACCTTTCTGACATCCGTCCACATAGAGGAATCCAACCAGTTAAATCTTACATGAAGCAGTAATGTGGGTGTTCTGTGAGAGGCAGATCTTTTTTCTTCATGTTAGTTATAAAAAGTCATTAAGGAAACATTTAAAATACACCTTGACGTTATTTTAATGTGAATTCAGTTGGACTTTAACACAAAATCATGTTTGGAACATACAAAGGTTACAGCTGCTGAAGAAAGTGGAACATTTAGCAGCTGATGAGGAGCCGGTGGAGACAAACCAGAGCTGAGAGAGACTTACAGTCATCAGGTCTGTGTCTGCTGGATGTGGATGCATGCAGAACAACTTGATAAGCTGCTGCCTAAATCACGGCTGTGATTACGTCTGTTTGTTTTGTAGTTTTTCAGCCCCCCAGTGGTTAAAAGTCGTTTACTGCTGCTTAAAAACGTGGTGAATTTAAGCTTGAGCAGCCTACACACAATTATACACGCACACCCACACAGAGACCCTCAAACACACACTCACACAGCCACCCACTGACACACCCATACACAGACACACACACACACACTTGCCCTGTATAATTGCTTTCTTGAGGAGGTGACAGTAGTGAGCAAACAGCATTACCATGGTGTGACGCCGCGGTAACATATTTTGATCATTAAAGCTCCTGCTGTAGTATTTTGTGTAACGCTCGGCCGCGGAGTCGTCTCCTCTGACAGCTGCTAATTGAAACTGGCCAATTATGTGTGGAGGAAGGCCGGCAATTTGTAAAGCAGACAGCAGCTGATTTAAGGCGATATCAGCGGGCCTTCGCCTGCTCTCCACTGAGCCTTTAATGAACATTCACTCCTCAGACTGTCTGACTGCAGACACCAGCTCTCTGAGAGGAAATCAAACACCACAAGTTTCTGAAGCAACAGGAGTCAACACACACTGTCTGATGGCTCATTAACTAACTGATTGAAAAGTCTATCCAGCAAACAGGGCGGCTGCACAACGTGACTGGACACCTTCAGTAAAAACAAGACGGAGAAAGTTTACATCCCTTTGGAGGATCTTTAATGATCCTGGACGATTTGTTGCAAACGATAACTGAACACAGTGCGGAAGTGAAAACATCACGTTCACAGTAAATGTTCCACTTCCTGTGTATTCAGACAGGAAGTAGAACATTTTAACGTCTTACAGTGGACAGTTTTTATGTTTCAGACCACCACACTAAAAGAAGAAACGTGAAGGCATGTTTGTCAGAAGTAAAACAGAACAGATAAAATACACTGTGCATCATCTGCAGGGCTGTGTGCTTCCCTTCTCCTTTCCTGTGTTCTTTCCTTTCTCCTTTCCTAAGCTGAGCCTTGTTCCCGTCTTTCTTCAGCTCTTTTCATTTCCTGTTTCTTTCCTTGTTCTGCAGTCTTCTTCTTCACTGCTCCCCTTCTTTTCTATTTTTACTTTAATTTTCCTTTCTTTCCATTGTTATCCTTTATTTTTCCCTTCTTACTCCTTCCTACTCTTTTTCTGCTCTACCTTCTCTCTTCTGGCTGTTTCTTCACTTCTTGCTGATTCAGCTCTTTCACCCATTTTCTCCGTTTAAGAGCCGTTTGCATTTCCAGTTTCCACTATCACGATGTGAAACAATTTTCTCCTCAGTATTGTTCTATGAGCCGAGCATCTCTGTGGAGTTTTGTGTCTGTTTGTCACTGAAGCTCAGGGACAGATGAGTCATTAGTCTTCCTGTAGGTTTTTGCTGCAGACTGAATTCCGTCTTTGTTCCTATAAATCTAATAAAGAGCCTGATTGCTTTTGCTAATCATCCTGCGTCTTCCTGCTGCTGCTTATTGCTGTCATTAATTTCTGAGATAACTGGCCCTCTACTGGAGCACAGAGCCACTGATAACAGCACTGTGTGTGTGTGTGTGTGTGTGTGTGTCTCTCTAAACTAAATGGGGGAGTTCCTTGGTGTGTGTGTATCTGAAAAGATATTATTTTTCCTAGCAGAGCAGAGGAAGTGTTCTCTTTTTTTTCCCTGTGGCACTTGCAGTGTGCCGTGCTCCCTTCTGTCACGCTTAAGTGGGTCCACCTTCCTCTTGGCGGGCTCGCCCTGCACACCCTTCACAAATTTATTCTAATGTACTACACTTTCCTTGTGCGATTTTAAATAAAGCAGGGTTGTGAGGAAACTGGACAAATGTCCCTTTAGTTGTGTCCCAGTTCAGACTATGAATTCTTTGAAGAACCTCATCCTGAACCTGATCAGCAGGCTAACCACAGGCTCTCCACATCAACACACAAACTCAGAAAATCACAAGGTTGTTGCAAGTTTATCACCAGGAAGTTTCCTTTGAAATGCTGTCAAAGCAGTGAATCACAATGTCAGAGAGGAAGCAACACAACAGAGTAAAAATACTCCACTCACACAGAGATTTTTAGATTTATAAACAACAGTTATCAGTGTGTTGTTAGCAGCTGCAGAAAACAGTGTTTAGTTTGTTCATTTTAATCCGTTCATCGTCCTGCAGCTGACGAGCTAACCAGCTATCTGACCCACAGCAGAGCACCTTTCCCTGTGGATGTTTGTTTGGTCGCTTATTTAACAAACCGGGGAACAACACACAAATGTGTTGTTTAAAGTTGTTGTTGTTAGTCAGTGGAACAACAGTGACATAATGGGTTTGTACAAATACAATGAAAACATATTGATCTTCAAACAAAGCACCAACTGCACCAACTGCAGCTGTCAGATAAACGTATCGCGTTTCCCTCTCAGGTGTGGAGGAGGAAACAGAACCAGAACGAGCTGCTTAGAACCGTCCTTAAACAGAAAAATGGAGATACCTGAGGAGAGTCACAGAACCAGCAAACTGTACTGAGCTGGAGGAAGTGGATTCAGTCTCTTCCCTCCTCCGGCTTTTCCTGACGTTTCGTATACAAACACATCCAGTCACAGAATGTGAGTCGGAATTCTCCCTCATTACCAAACTGTTGTCAGTTGAGTCGCGTGGCCTTCGGTGACTCGGCCGCCTGGTGTCTCCGCCTCGTCCAGCAGCAGGACGTCCGGGCTGAATCTCCGTACAGCAGCACTTCCTTCCCTCCACTCTGCTAATTAGCCGGAGCCACAGTGCGCTGAGCTGTCTCTGGGCTTTTATTGTTTTTGCTTCCATCTCGTCCGTGTGACAGTCTGTGTTTTTATCTCTCTCTCTGTTTTTAATGGGCGCTCTGTCTTTTCACCACAAGCCGATTCCTTCGATTCGTTCTCTGATAACCTGAATGGTAGCGTATTGATCCATCCAGAATCAGACGCAGTCCTGTCACCGGAGAATTGCCACCAGTGGAAAGACCTCTGCCGAACATAATTACAGTCATGAGTGTGTGGTCTTATACACAGGAAATTAAATTGTCCTTTTAGAGCTGGAGGGTACATCCAGACACATTTGAATATAATTGTGCTCTATTAAAGAGCCCATTAATCTCTGGTGTATTGATTTTTCCTTGTGCTAATGGACAGTATTGTCTCTCAGCTCTCTAAGTGGGGCATCAACAAATAAAGGACGCGGCTCTCAAACACTTTTGTTTGAAGCCTAATTGGTCACAAAGAGGGTTCAGCTATTTAACACAGCACATCAAAGACTGTCCTTTAAATCCAGACTGGCTGAAAGTGAGATGAGACCCAGTGGGCAGGTGAATCACTGTCTCTGCTGGACTGACTGATGTGTTATGTACCTTGGCTCAACAGTCAATATTAAGATTGGCTTGTTAAAATGGCCCAAGTGGAATTGAAATGCATATTTTTTGCAGCATCTTATTGATCTGCTTTGCATCTTACATGTTCCGAGACCTCTGAAGAAAAATTCAAAACCAACAAATTTACATTTTATTGGTTTCATGACAATGCTGCATGTCCAGTGGTCGAGCCAATGGGGATCCTTCCACACAGACTGAGACCCTCTGTGCACATAATCAATAAAAATATTCATTTTGAATTGTGTTTAGTTAAAGACGTCCCTCTCACCCCACACAGCACAGTCTCATTTCTTCTCTTGCATCTTGTTTCACTGAACGAGCGACCAAACAAATACACAGAGGTTAATGCACTGCTAATGTGAGTTTGCAGAGTAGATAGATACGAAGGTAACTGCAAATGTCAAGGCTAAATGCTGTGGACCTTATAGTTCAACATGACCGGTAACAAAACACTGCCTGTTATTATTTCTTACAAATACAGTAGGAAGGAAATTGGGGAGAAGGAGGTGAAATGGAGAAATCTCTTCAGTGGGATTGAAAAGAATCAGTCTCTTAGATCAGTGTCTAAAACCCTGAGGCCCCAGGACGATGAGATCTTTGTATAATCATTACATTTCCGTCACTGAAATAAGCCTGTTTTTATCATAAATAAGATCAAGGTCAAACTTTAACAAAGCCAGTATCTATTTTCTGCCACTGGATCAGAGTTAGCTGTGGCAGCAGGCTCAGCAAGGCAGCCCCGACATCCCTGATCCCAGCCACGTCCTCCAGCTCCTCCTGGGGGAGCCTCTGGCATATGCAGTGTATTCCCTCCAGCGTGTTCTGGGTCTGCCCCGGGGTCTTCTAGCGCTTCTGCGTTCACGTTCACGGGGTGTTCTGAACAGATGCTGAATCTGTTGTGGTTGCTACTCAAAGCTGGTGACCACTGGTGAAGATGAACAAATTGAGAGCTTTGCTTTCAGGCTCAGCTACTTCAGCGTTTTCTCCTGGGGCAGCAGTGCACTCCTGACCCAAAGGGGACAATTCTCCATTTTAGAGTACTGCAGCCTGAGACTTGGCAGTGCTGCAGGAAGTAGAAAGACCTGAGACTACCATACACAACACAACACTTTTCACGCCTCACCTTTTGCCTTGAGAATCTGTCCTTGGAAATCACAAACACAGTAACAAGGCTTAAGTCTGGTGGAAGAACAGCTGTGCCCACCTCCAAAGTGAAGTGCTGGTCCACCATTGTTCCATGACCAGGACTGAATCCACCTTATTCTTTCCAAATAAGGTCCCTGAGTCTCGACAACTCAACATTAATCTCTTTCCTTCCAAACCTGCTGGGAGAGTTACAGCACAGACGGAACACACAGATACAGGTGCACTGTGTTAATACACTGCGTATGAACACAGTTTGTAGTGAATGAGTGTTGCTGGGTCGGCAGGGTCAGCACATTATCACTAATTAGCAAAAGAGAGCTGATTGAGTGCGAATAAACGTGGCATTAGTCTGAAGTCGTAGGTGGACGTCCAGAGGAGGAAGTGTGTCATTACCGACCTTTGTGCTGTTCAGTTATCAAGATGGAAAAACATGAAGCAAATATCCACCGTGATGAAAATAAAATGAAAGTGTTTGAGCAGTTTTATGAAGCGATATCTTCAGCTTTTTTCTGAGTGGGCTGCCATGTTTGTGAAAACATACCTGACCTTCTGAGGAGAAACTTAAAGGGTTCTTCTCATTTTAGTCTTCATCATCACCACAAGCAGAATTACGGCTTGTGAGTGTAACTTCTGAAAACAGGGAATCTGTAACCGTGGCCTCGTGCCTCACAAGTGGGAGTAAATAAAAACAAATCGAGTCGTCCGCACCTTCGCCGCACGTCTTCTTCTGTGGTTTGTAGCTGTCGCAGCGCGAAAGGACAGAACATTTCTGTCGAGGTGGAACAGTACTGGAGGACTCTCTGACCCACAGACCATTTATTGTGATATTACAAAGCTTTAATTTACTCCCAGAACACAGTGTTTGTGGGAAAGACTTGATTTTCTTCTTCTTCTTATTGTTTATTAAATTCATTTCTGCTCACCTCCTCCCTGGTTCTTTCTTTACGACAGAACAGATAAACTTTCCACGTATTTACAGCGTTTTTCATTCGCTCTGAGGTTTGACACGAAGCTTTGCTCTGCCGAGTGTCTCCATCATCACCTCCCGTCGTCACCGCCGCCGCCTCATCAATAACAGGACTCCCAGCAATTGATCACGGCCCCCACTTAAAAAGTCAACAGCCAATTGACACAGTGGTTGTGTTTTTCAAGGTGCGGCTGCCGGTCCAATCAGAGCTGAGTGTGTAATCCATCTCATCCTCTGTCGCCTTCGGCTCTCCATCACGTCGCAGGAACAAGGAGGAAGTAGATTTTAAAAGCCGCCTCTCATATTTCCTCGCTCTCGCCGTCTCTTTCCAGATTGTTGTCATGATGGTTTTCATCAATACCAATCTCTGCTGAGACACCTCGAATCCAGCAATCTGCAGATGGAGGTTTTATTTCAACTATTTCAAACACAATAGCCAAAACTACTTTTGTCCTCTCATTTCATAAAAAATGAAGTGTAAAAAAAAAACTAAACAAGAAACACCTAAATTCCTTCCACCCACTTTGTTCCCTTAATCCTAACTTCATTTCCTACCTCCTAACCTCCCCCACCCCCACTTTCATTCCCAGACCTTCTTCTTTTCTGCCACACATCCTTGTTGCCTTTCATACCTCTTCATTTCCTCTTCTACCTCTTTCTTTTCTTGTTTATTACCTACCCTTCACACACATGTACATGTTCATTAGCTGCCATAAGAGATGTGTGTTTCAGTGACACTGGACCAGCCCGGCGATCGAACCACGAACCCAAAATCAGTCCACAAGCTGCTTTATCTCTTCACCTCTGAGGAAAGTGGAGCAGTATCCTATCAAAGCGTCTTTTTTTTTTAAGTTATGCCCAATTACCAGCGTAATCACAGGCTCTGCTGAAGGCCCCAAACTGTCTCAGGTTAACAGTCACAGACAGCGCTAATCACACAGCCCTTCCTCTGTGCCGTGTGAATAAATGAGGGTAAACAGAGAGCTGACGTGAACGACTTGCTTCTTCAGCCTGTTGAACATTTGCATCATTTGAAAAATTACAGGAGGGAGTGAACTGTAATCTTCAGTACAAACTGGACTCCTTTCCAATTTCCAGACCCCCCCTCCTCTCGGTGTAACATTAGCCCGTGTAGCTGTCTGCTCTGATATATTATTGCAGCAGTCTGCTGGCCGGCTGCTGGTTGGGGCTTCCCCTGACTGATTTCTTATGCCGTCCAAACAGCATCTAATCTTGGCGGGAGTGCAGCGGGGCTCCACATCAGGAAGACAGCAGCTGTAAACAACGCAGATTGATTACCACCCGGAGTGTATTTCATCCCGCTCCTGGAGGACTTAGAGTCTTCTTAACGCATGTTGTTTTACTGCCATGCTACACTAACACTGGCCTGTCATTAAGACGATAGCATGTTTTCCATTAAGTTTTTTCCTGGGGATGGCAGTGATAAGAGTGCTCTTCTGACTGAGCCTCTTATCATGCCTACCGTAATTCCATTAGCAGTGAACTTGACGCGGCATCTTCTTCGGATTAGCGCAACGAATCCTTCCCCGTGGCCGACCCGAGCGCTGGCGCGGTAATAACAAATCTGGATTTCATTTGTCCACTGCTCAGATATCTGGGCAGGAGCAGGAGGAGGCTGATGGGGAGCAGCAACCACGAGGGCCTCTAATGTGATGCGTCGCTCCTCGAGACGCTAATGCAGGAAGTTGGTGAACACTGGGTGAAAGTGACACTAATTCACGACCAGCCGCTGTCTCAAAGCACTTAAGACCGCAGCAGGAATATGTTTTCACTCCCCAAGGCTGCATCTTAATCCTCCAACATCCCTCCCTCCGAGCTGGATTCACACTTCAGTGACACGTCAGGGGCCGCGGACGTGACCAGTGGTCGATCCCAGCGTGTTTTTATCACGAATCTATCAGCTCCACTTTGTTTCAGCCTGCAGGGAAATTCATCTTAAATACGAAAAGCGCTGCAGAAACAAGGACGTGACAGAAAGACATAAAGCACACAAACACATCATACACGCAGCGTGAAATAAAAAACCCTCATACATCCGGTTTGTTGTATTACACTGAAACATCACACACGCTCAGATCAAATCAAACACTTTCTCCGTGTGAATAAAAATACCTCGTCTCCTCATTTCCTGTCACCTGAGGGTTTGTAACATTTGGATTTTAAAACGATGTTAAAATCTGATTATTGTACATCCACCAGTGACGAGCTCACCGTTGTTCCACATGTTCCCCCCACCCCCACATTTTCCTTTAATTCTGTGTACATTTCTCCTCTTTTATTCATGTAGTATAAACAAATCACAAATTTGCCTCTAGGGGTTTTACAGTCTGTTGTACAGACCCCTCGACACTTCTCTTTCTTATTTCCTGCCATCTTTTCCCTTCCCTACCCTTTACATTTCTCCCGCCTCCTTTCCTAAAACCGTCTTTTCTTTCCAGTCTCCGTCTGTTCTTCCATCTTACCGGACCAAACTCTGATGCAATGTACTGGTCTCCCCCTAATGTGAACCGAGTTTGACCCAAATTTAAGCACTCTGTGTGTGTTTGTGTGTGTTTGTGTGTGTCTGTGTGTGCCTTTGATGGTGTTAAGTTTCCATTCATCTCTTTGTTGTTGTCTTCACAATCAGACTCTGTTTGTTCCAGAGTTTTGTTCTTAAAGATCTTATTGAAATTAATGACACTAATTATTTGCTTTCATGTCGTTATTAGTTGTTTAGACTTCACTTGTCATAATCTTTTTCTTTTCATATGAAGTTAACACCCATGCTGTCACTATGCATCTGATTACATTAACATAAACTGAGAATTGACTGAGACTTGTGTAGTGACATAATTACAACACTGCGAAGGTGGTTTGATGAGTTATTGGTTTTCATGTTGTCGAGATGAACTGTGTCTGCGTGGGACGAAGCTGCAGCAGCAACTTTCAGTTGTTGGATGAATTCGTGCGTCTCAGTCTGTGATGTGTGTCCGTGTGTAAGTCCACACATCAGCAGACAAACAGCCTGGTTTAGTCCAGGGGAAAAGAGACAGACATGTCTTTAATGATCTTTGTTGAAACTCTTTTCACTTTTTAATTGGTGGTTTATTTTTTACCTTTGTTACTAGAATCTGTTTCCTGTATTTAAACACTGTGTGGAAAAGCAGAATATTTCTGTTAAATAAAAAAAAACTTTTTATACCTGGTTGAGGTGGAAAAGTTGTTGTATTGATAAAAGCAGAATGTGACAGTGTGACGAAAACAAACTTAGCAAATAAATCATGACGTGCGTGAATCATAATCTTAAACTACTCTCAGGTGAAGGAGGCTACAGCTGCTTTATGTATTTATTTTTTTTACTTTTTGACATTTAAGAAAATATATGACTGGACTCAGCAAATATTATATTATATTCATTAATTATAATATTAAAGGGTAAAGGGACTAAACAGTACCATGTCACTTTGACTGTATTTATTTATATTCTGTTGTCTTGTTTTCTGTTTATATTTATACCATCTCCATTTTTCCAGTTAAATTAAAGAACAGAACTAATAAACAATTGGGGATTTTTTTTTTTTAAAGGTAAAGGAATCGTGGAATCTTTTTGTTTAACTGATTTAATCTGAGTTTTTGACTCTTTCAGGAGTCAAACACACTCTTGGCTTTTTTTTTCTACAGTGGGAATGAATTATTATTCAGAAAGTCATTTCTTGCAGTTGAGTTAGCAAACCTGTAGAAAATGTTTGCATCAACTTTCAGGGCTCAAATTCCCTCCACTGCAGAGGAGAAGCTCTAAGTTAACTCATTTGTTGATGCTTGAAAAATGAATGAATGAAATTTACATCATTTTACAAACTTTTTTTTTTAAGGTTCTTTGCTATTGTTAAATAAAAACAGTAAAACTGTGGACCAGCACTTCAACAAGCAGCCCAACCAGTGTTAAACAGAACATTTTCCCAATAAAGCTTCAAAGTCAAATGATGAGACAGAGAAACAGAGGGGTGTTCAGGGATGTGTGGAGATTTATTTATTCATATTTCCTCTCTCACTGTGTGTGTGTGTGTGTGTGTGAGTGCTCTTATACCTCTGTCCTTGTGAGGACCTATTCTGAGACCTTAAGAGTGAGGACACTTTTGGAAAGTGTCAACATTTTGTGCCGTCCTTACTCCTTCAAAGAGCCTTTTCAGGGTTTAGACTTGGTCTCAGGTCTAAGGTGAGAATCACCTTTGGACCAGAGTGAGGATGTAAATGCATCATGTCACTGATGGTCCTCACAAGTATAGACCACAAATGTGTGTTTGTGTGGCGCCGCCAGGTCTCTGCAGCCTGAGAAACATGACATTAAGATCAAAGAGGAGTGCAGTGAGGATGATGATGATGATGATGATGGCGCTCACTCCTCCTCTATAAGCCTGCCTCTCTCATCTTCATCATCATTATGTACACACACACACACACACACACACTCTCTCTCTCAGTCGAACACTCCACATATAGTTGAAATGTCAGGGCTTTTGGTGGATGATGAAATCCAAACATGCTGAGCTCATGATCCAAACGTAGATGGAAATAACGTGGTCTCTCTCTGAGTCTACAACCTCCACAGGACTGAACATTCAAAGCATCAGTAGCGTCCCCTAAAGGCTGCAGGGTTCACTACACCGCCATGTCTTATGGGTAATGTTAGGGAAAAGGTCGGGAAGAAAATAATGTCATTTATTTATTTTAATGAATATTTCTTTCTGTTTAAATACAGTTTTGAGATACTTGAACATTACTTGAATATTATAATAATATTTCCACTTATTCCACTTTCTGCTTTTGTAAGACAAAGTGAGTGGAGTATTTAATGTGTCTTACAGTCGACGTTAGCAGTTTCTTTGTTGACTTTATGACAAAACAAATGAGCAGCTTCTAAAATTTGATGTGTTATTACAGACTGAACCACAGACAGAATATTAAGTGGTTAAAATTAGTGCTGCTTATATGGCAATAAATATTATAACACGCACTGAAGGAGACTTTCTGCTTGAGTACTTTTATGCTTGATGCCATGTGAATATATGAACTGTATATTATTAGACTGTGGTATATAATAAGATCTAAACATGTTACCAGAGTCTCTGACAGTTTCAGCAGCACGTATCTTAGCAAACATATCAAAACACTTCTTTCTATCATCCCACGTGAAAAATGTCAAACGCAAATGTCATGTGAACAATGTAAATATTTACAATAAATGTAATGAAACAACGGTTAAACTAAGCCACTGAGTATGTGTTCAAAGTATGACGTGAATATGGTTCTGTTTTCTTATTACGTCTGAGGGACACGTTTTCAGTGTTTTAAAAAGAGACTGGACCTGCAGCTGTCTGAGCCGGACCAAAATAGGATCCACCGAACAATCTGAAAAAGACCTGAGCACAGTTAAGCTTAAAGTAATTCAGTTACTAAGAAGTAAGGGGATCCATGAAGACCTCCAACTCCCACTACTCCTACAACTACTGTAATAATAAGTAATAATTACTAGTTCTACTAATGTGCCATTTACTATTTGTACTACTACGACTGGACTGCACTGTGTTGTCTTTGTGTTCTGCTTGCAGTGTCATTAGCTGTGTTTCTGCAGCTCTCACTCTGTGTTTGTGAAATTGCCTTTGATTACAGAGCTTCATTACATTTCATTACAGCAGCCACTGCTCTCTACAGTACATTAAAAACTCAAGCAGCCTCAACTTCTGAAGTTGTGGGATATTAGCGCTGACTGCCGTCTCCACATCTCCATTCACAAGTTGTTTTTATTGTTTTTATTGTCAATTACAGAGATGCGCTTTGTGTGTTAGTTACTGCTTTATGGCTGTTTTAAAACTCTGTGTCAGTGCGGTCGTCCGGGCTCCGTCGTGAATTATGGGCCTAATATTGAAGGAATTTTCAGAGTTTCCTTTGGAGAGCAGTTTCAGTCATTCCTCAGCCGCTGAGTGTCATCACATTCAACAGTAAAACTACAGTACACGCCATCAGTGTAACATACGAGTGTTTCCTCCCTGTGACCTGTGAAGAGTCGCGCGGTTTAATCAAAACGGAGGGTGGAAAAAAAAAAAAAACACATTGGATGTTTCACTGTGCATCATTGGGAGGTTGGAAAGTCGCCCTGCATCTTTAGCTCAGGCGGTGTCAGTGACTAGTTCTACCTCAGACAACAAATATGGAGCATCTCATTTCATTTACTACCGTTAAGCTAGGGAGCAGTAAAACAGGTGCTGCTCGAAGCTTGGGGATCACGTAGTGACTACTAACAGGTGACAGTCAGACTACCTGCTGGTACCTGCTGGTAGTTCTATTCTAATAAATAAACACACACAAAAGTAGAAGCCAGTATTCACCTGCGAGTTTCTCAGCACGAGTACATTTTATGCAAAAAGCAAACATAGCTCTTTACTCACATACATTAACTCTGGACGACACATGAGGAAGCTGAGACCTCCTGCACAAACACTTCAGCTTATCACAATAATAGAAGTGGCTGCTTTTGGAGTAGTGATGGGTTTGTTTGAGTCGAGTTACAGACACATGGATTTTTTTTTTTTAAATTCACTTCCCCTTAAAGAAACTATTTTCAGATCCTTGTTGACTCATTCCAGGTGTAAATCTTGCATTTTCAGTCTCGGCTGCAACACAGTGACGCAGAGTGGCAACGCTGTGCTCGGTAGAGGAGTTTCTACTTTGAGTATGTGAGACAAATGTGCTGGGAGGACGAGGAGGAGGGAGAAGACCTGGACGGAAGAGTTCTTTCGAGAATAAATGTCTTTTATCTTCGTGGGTCAAGCCAGGAGGAGGAAAGTGACAGATGAGGATGGTGTCTGGATTTTCCAGCTTTTGTATGTAATTAGCTGTCCATTTAACAGAAACCAAAGGCAGCAGCTTGACATTTAATTTCCTGCTGAGCACCACTGTCATTATCTGCTGGATGGAACGTAACGCCGCGGACACGCCACCTTCCACCGGCCAGCATGAAGATCCACACCGACTCTGAGGGTTTTGAAGGTACGTTACAGTTTCACCTTTCCTCACACTCAGCTCCACGTTCTCAAACACGCAGCACAGTCATTATCTGAACGACTGATAATCAGAAGTGATTTTTGATTTTAGTTGGTTTGACACAAATGTTTTTAAAAAACCGTCAAACTCAGATACAATCTCTGAAAAATGCTTTTACAGATTTTACATGTTGGTTTATTTACATAGCAGCAGACGTACTGTATGTCAGTGTTATGGATATTACTGTAGTACACATATATATTATAGAGAAATATTGATGTTTGTTGTTTATATACAGTAAATATTGTTTGTGTAAAAGAGCAGTTATTTACTGGAGTTTTTACTGGAGGCTGCATGATGCACGTTTTCAACATTTTACCTGATATTCGATATTTATATCACAGAGGCAGTATGGTAGGGTCATGACCTGACAAAAGAAGCCTTTTGATTGGCTGCAGGAACAAGCACAGAGAGTGACCTGAGAAAAATAACAAGCCTTTTCTGGAGCCAAAGTGCAGGAAGCAAAGTCAGAGCGGCAGGTTGGATCAGAAACGCTCGAGCCTCCATCTTTAATGGAAGTTTCAGTTCACCTGCTGCAGAGCGGCTCTTTGTCTTTTTATCAGCAGCCGGCATCCTGGTTTGACTCTCCACTGTGAGCCGCAGAGTTATTAGATCAGGGACAAGGATCCGCCAGGGGAGTCCAGACGCTGCTGGAACCGGCAGAATGACCAAACCGAAGCTCAGACTCATTCAACAGTGTCACGTGCTGGAGGTGGAGGAGTCTGACGGAAGCCTTTAACATCAAATCTGCATCTTTATATGGAAGACACATGGAAGAAACAGAAAGGTTCTGTCTGCTTATGCTATGAAAATATACAGGCATCCAAAAAACACACCCATATGTTAAAGCTGGACGTGTGATTGCAACACAATGGGCATGAAGATGCTGCTGTAACAGCCTCTGCTCTTCTTTCCACAAGATGTCAGAGCCTGGCTACAGGGATTTACTTCCATTCACACACAGGTGCATGATATGGGGTTGAGGTAAAACTGGATGGCCAACTGAACTGAAAATAGCAGACAACTGTGCTGAAGATCACCAAGTGCAACATCAGCAAAGTAGGATCCTGGGTCGTTGACGAATCTGGGGACAGAGTGCTCCCTTTGTTGTAACTCCTTCAGTTGTTTAATTTATATAGAGCTCACATGGAACATATCTCTGAATAAAGATGCATTTAATCCAATTATCACAAATTAATGAACACACTGAAAGTTAAATGTCTCTGTATTGTGTGATTGGCTCCTGGATCTCTGGGCGTATAATGAAGCTGTCAGCTGTCGAGTGGGTGGATGGGGAATGACCATGTTGAAACAGGGACAGGACAAACAGAAACTGCTGGAAGAACTCGGACGTCTCCCTCACCTGGACCCAGAGGGCCCAAACTCTAAAGAGCCAGACCAAAAAGTTCACGTCAAGAAGGTTTTCTCATCAACTGACCGATGACAAGGAGCAGTTTTAAGAAAGAGTCTGAGGATGAGGATGAGGATGAGCCTTCGGCCCCTTGAGATGACCTCTGCCCCCCAGAGACAACCCCAGCCCTACCCCTCCCCTCACCTTCCTGCTCTTCAGTTGCCACAGAGGGAACCGAATGTCGTAACGCTCCGATGGGCCTGCTAAGTCATGCAGGAGGGAGGAGACGAGCTGTCAGAAACTCCCATCATCCTCTGTGGAAAAACTCTCCCCAGAGGTGGCTGAAAATCTATGGGGTGGACAAAATAATGTAAACACTTCACCAAGAAAAGACTTTAAACCACAGGTGAACAACCTTCACACCAATATTCATTCCATTAATTCTTCTCAATATTAAATTTAAAAAAACTGAGACCTTGTGTCATTTCACTCAGAAGTAGATTTAAATCTGGCAGCAATAGTTTCTCCACAGCATCTGACGATGTAGACGAGTAGCTGCGTTACAGACTGGAAATGGAAATGTTGTAGATACCCAATGCATCCACTTGTACACACTTATCCCAACTTAAGCTTAGATTATTTGGTATTTTTGGAAACTCTGAGATCTCTACAAGAATTCAAAACTCCCCTGATCAGTAATTTATTTTATTTATTATGGAGCAATGCTAAAAGATGCGACTTGCATTGACAAACACTGACACATCACTAGCTCTGCATTTCTATGCATTTTCACTACCTGCTCCACATCAACCAGCAGGCAGAGTGTCAGAGACGAGCTGGTGAACAAAGCGGAAGATCTCGCAGCTAAAGAGCCAAAGAGTTTTCTCAGGAGGTGGTGGAAACTGGACTTACACTCACCAGATGGACACAAACAGTTCATATGATTGGCCCCAAAGTTAAAACGATGCTTGGATTTACAACAGAGCCACTGGTTGATCCGACAAGGTTGAATTGGTTAAAGTTACCTAATTTTCTATTACACAGTCCATGTCGAGCTCCCAGTGTGAAAGAGCTCAAGCAGAACAAGCAGAAACATTAGTTTTAAGGGTAAAATAGAAACCAGTATCCTTCATGGTGAAAGACAAAGTGGAGCTAATGAAAGCCAACAGGAGTGTAATGCTGTGTGACTGATACTGGGCTTGCTGTCAGCCTGATTCTACTGGGAGAAGTGGGATGATGACAGATGAATTAGCGCACTGACAGCCGGCGTGGAGGGACGGGTAATTGTTGCTGAGAGATGGCGAGTGTTTTCTGTCTCGCGCCACGTTAGACGAGGCCAATCAATCAGAGCTTTTATCTGAACGCTCCAAACACACTGGCTTCGTGTTAACGGGCGCCGCAGAAGTCACGCCTGTTTCTGTGTTATTTCACTGTTGAGGTTGTCACGGGTGATGCTGTGGTGGAGGATCCAGAGGGAGGGGTGAGGGGGTGTTGTCTCCTGGGTGGGTGCAAGCTGATGGAACGTGTTCGGGCAGCTTTTCTCTCTGGTGGTTCAGAGGACAAAAACAGCACTGACCCCATCAGAAATGATTTGCAAATAATTATCATCATCAGTTCTGGCCTCAGATCTGCCTCAGATCTGCTGGAAAAGGCCACCAGGCGTTTTTAAGTAACCTCACAGTTAAACTGTTCATTCGATATATAACATGGACACTTCTACTCTACAGGAAGGAAAATAAAAGACTCAGATCCCGATCTCTGGACTTGGCCGGTGGTTCTCCAGGTTTGTTCACAGCTGTTTTTACAGCATCTTCTCTAGCATCTTGTTGGGTGTATCCAGTATCCCACCTCCTCTCAGGGGGGACTACTGAGTATCTCTGATCTGCACTCTGATTCTGGCTCCTCCATCTTCATCCGTCCGACACGTCTCACTCCAAGTTCACCATAATCTCTCTGAGGCTCCCATTATGCTTATTCCTCATTAAAATTTTATCAGCCATGGCAAATTGCAAAGATTAGAGAGGGAGGGAGGGGACTCTCAGCCTGTTCACAGATTTATTTATTGTTGCGGATCATCCGGGCTTATCTTCTCCCCAAAGCAAAGACAAGTTCCCATCGGATGGCAAAGGTCATGAAATCTGATCTCCCAGCATGCATAATGGTGGGGAAGAGGAGGGAGGTGGAGCATTTAGTGTGTCTAAAGTGTTCTCGCCCACATATTAATATTATAATACTTTAATATTGTAAAGTTTTGTTCTGCCCTATTGATTTCTCAGAGATGCATATGAATATTTATGCTGTTGAGTGCAGCTTGTAAACTTTGAGTCAGTGATGCTTTGGCTAATTATAAGCTAAAGGCAACGCGGCAGCTGCAGCTAATGAATCACACTCCTCCACTTTGCCTCCACCTGACTCTCAGGTTCACTGATGGTTAACATGAAGCTGGGGGAGGAAGAAGAGTTAAGATGGTGGCTGTTTATTAATGACGGACGACATCAGTGGGCATGCGAGGTCGGCAGGTCGACGGCAACAAACTCACAGGTGCATTAAAGCTTTAATGAGAGGGAGTGAGCAGCAAACGCAAACCAAACAGTGTCAGCTGTCACAGTCAAAGGCCTGAGGTGTGTGTTTGTGTCTGATTTCTGCTCTCCCAGTACTGAAGTTTACAGCTTAAATCACCTGCAGTTACAGAACAAGGGTCAAAATCAGATTTTATTCTGGAGAAAACACTAATATAAAGTTAGACAGGGTTAGATCAGGTCCAAAGCAGGCGGCAAATCCAAGAGATGATGGGAAAAAACATGCAGGAAAAAAAATGTTGCTTTTGTCTGTTTCTGTGTTGAAGGCCAGAACTTCTGGAATGAATCCAGCTGTTAAATATTTATTTCTTATATAATTGTGTTATACAGAATACATAACATGGTGCAGATTCACACATCAAACACAGCAGCCAACATGCAAAACAAAACAATACACAACAGATGGATGATGTTTCCTCCTCATCCACGTTTAGGACAAACAAAACACTCAATCTGATCCTGCAGTTAAGGACGAGTTTCGTATCTAGTAACACTGAAGAAATGATGCAAGTAGACAACTGGGCCGTAAGGTTGGTGGCCCCATGTAAGTTATTCAGGATGAGCCCGACCGGACCTTGACCCCCCTGGGTTCAGTCACCAGACACTCGCCAGTGTATTACTCTCAGAGGTCTGGCTCCAGGAACAGGCACCAGTGAAGGGAGCTCACCTCCAGACTCCAACACAGTGAGCAGGTCACACTCATCACTGGGTTTATCATGCTATCATGCAGCAACAGTCAGGGCTCATGCTACACCAAACAAACAAGAAAAGCTACTAAACGAAGAAAACAAAACAAAATCCAACACAAACAAAAGCAAAAGTGCGGAGCTGCAACTCGTCGCAGCAACTCGTCGCAGCAACTCGTCGCAGCAACTCGTCGCAGCAACTCGTCGCAGCAGGTTCCGGACACTTGATCAACAATGAGTTTGGAAATATGACACAAAGACCGGTGTGAGGTGATGGTGTTACACCGAGCAAGTGAAGCACGAGGTCTGTTGAACATGTAGGGAGTGGGCGCCTACCAGGGAGGGTGTACATATTCCCCAGAGGAAACACCACGACACCGACCCAGAGAGGACGAGCTGTTTATATAAAAGACCCGAGAGTGAATCAGTGACCAGGAAGTGGGCGGGGCAAAAAGCTGGCACACCTTCAGAAGGACTTCTACTTCCAGTTACATAAACATGTAAAATAATAACCACATCAAACACAGAGAAGCAGAAAGTAGAATGAAAAAGGAAAAAACCTCAAGCAGTGAGAAGTGTGTTAGAACTGAACTAGTAGAGGAGCTGCTGTGGTGTAAATGGGTCAAATCTCATCTTCTTCAGTGTTGCATCATAAATAGTTCAGTAAGAAGATCATATTTCTGCTGTACCACTGTCTGTTTTACGGGTTCGCCTGATAAGATCCAGATATCTGCTAACAGGAGCATTATATCTGCCAGCGTTTTAAAATATCAGACCTGCTGTGTGAAGCAGAGAGTCGGTGCAGAAACAGGAATCATCTGCGGCTGAATCTCTCCTGCTGTTTGCTGAGCTAACACAGAGCTGTAAACACAAACTGCTGACCCGAGCTGACGAAGACGAAACGCCGCTCACTCCCACTGACTGAGCGTGCTCACTAAAATATCGGCTTATTATCTCAGACAGGCAGGGTTTTGTGCCTGTGAGTGTGTTTGCGGACCCCCCTGGCCTCGTTCTGCCTGTCTGCTAAATAGCTGCTGGGGTCAGAGTGGACGCTCTGTTAATGAAGCATTAGGGGATGAGATCAGCGTTGGCTGGAAGAGAAGCCCGGTGTAGGACTCGTCTAAGATCCTCCATCAGTCACGAGGCCAGAGTGAAAAAACAGCTGTTTACAGCGTGTAGCGCTCGACCTCTGCGACCCCGTCAGGAGGAGAGAATGTATAAATGCTGTTTGGGTGGAGGCGGTCGGCTGCTCCAACTGCAAAGATGCTTAAAGGCTGAACTCACAAAATAATCTAAAGAGGAAATTCATTTTCAAGCCTTAATTTTTGCCACAACTTTTCACTTCATATTTAAGAATTCTATTTCATTGACCTGCTTAACTTTCCTTAACTGTCTTGTCAATTGTCCTGAGGAAAAGCTGAAATTCTATAAAGGGAAATGCTCAGATTTATTATTCAGTTGCGTAAATTTATGTTCAACTGACTCTTTTGATTGAAAAAGCCAAAAACGTTGGTCTGAATTTCTGAAGGAAGAAGTCTGTCGACGTTTCTCGCTCAACATTGACTGGCAGGAATTAAACTAAGTTCCATGTGAACTTCATCATGGTGGTGACCTGCTTTTCTGTTTTCTTAAAACACCCCCAGGAGAAAAGATTTCTGTGTACAGAGAAATATCTACATCTTTACACACAGACTGTCATTAAATTTACAGAGAACATTCATTTTCCCCGGAGGATGAACCATTTTCACAATGCATTAGCTTTCCTCTAGAGCAGAGTTCACCCCCCCCCCCCCACCTCACAATTTCTATCCGTCATTTTAACAGTGACAGGGTGAGCACCTAATAAAAAAAAGATCCATGTTGAATCTTACATCTTATGAAATAAAGGTCAGTACAACAGCATCAGCAAACTCTTCTTTCTTTTCATATTTTTCTCCTGGTCATCCACGACCCCCCAGCAGTGGCTCTGTGACCCCCCCCAGGGGGCCCGCCCCCAAGTTTGAGAACCGCTCGTCTAGAGCCCCCTTGCGAATAAATCTTCAACTTTGCTCACAAGATTCTGTATCTCATCATCTGTCAGTCTGACCACCATGAAATTGCACTGTGGACATTCAAGCTCCCAACAGGATAAACCAGGCTTACTGATGTTTTTATGGCAATTTAGAGTGTTTTCAAGTTGTTACATGAATTTTAGTGTGTTGTGTGGTTCTCAAAACACATGAAGGGAGCTCTAAATGTATTAGAAATTAGGATATTTAGATTTTAACGTAAAAATATCCATAAAAAGAAATGCTGTCTTTTGATCAGGTGACGTCCCGACCTCAAGTCAAATCATCACTCAGACACTGTTAGAGAAACTGAAACCTTCTGATGCTGAACAAGAATAAATACAGCCTGGTTTACTGTAGTAGTACACCCTATCTTAACTGTTCTGGGAACAGTTTACATCCAAACGAAGTCTCTGTGTTTACAGGTGAACTTAACACACAGACGAGTGGAACTGGATTTCAACACACTGAGAAATCGGAGGATTTTTGATTTCTCTTTTGTTTCTGTCATCCAGGAGCAGCTGTGGAGTGTGTGTGCTGGGGTCGTACGAGGTTTTGTTCTTTTATGAGTGTGTATGCACACACACATGTAACAGTGGAGATGTGCAGATTCGAGCCTGAGGTGACGATGGCTCATCGGTGATTCAGAGGTGAAGCTCCTTGCTGCACTGAGCCTTTGTTTACAGATGGATATCCCGCTGGATCACTCTCTGTAGATCTGCATCGCCAATCAATATTCCCCCCGAAGTCACTCAGATGTGATCCGTGTGCCCGGCCTCCCCCCACCCTCCCACCACGATGCCTCCCAGACTACGAATCCAATTAAGCACAGAAAACAAAAACAATATTTTCAAGTAGGGGAGCTGGAGTGGCTGCATAATTTATATTTGTCCTTTTTTTTTCCTTCTCTTTGAACGGGTCAAATAAAAAACCAACATCCATTCAATAATGCATGACCTGCGGTTTTGTTAATAGGCTTTGTAGTGGCAGTAATGTACTTTCCTACATGGCTGATGGAGATTATGGCTGTCTCCCTCCGCCTGCCAGATATCAATCCACCTTAATGCCCCTGGTGTCCCCTCGGCTGTGAGCCTCGACCCCGAGACCACACACACACACACACACACACACACACACACACACACACACACACACACACACACACACACAGTGTATGTGGAGAAGAAAGACAAATTTAAACTTATTGTACAAATCACCAGCATCAGTAACTTGACCTGATTTTAATAGTCAGTCTTTATATTTGACTCACTGACTCATCCAGAGCAAGTCCATAGCACAGTGCAATGTTCCGGTGTATTGTTCAAACGTACTGTATGTGATACTGTGTATCACCGTCAGTCTGTAAAACTGACTTGTTGTAACAGGATGGAGTCTGTGAATCAGGTTCACATAAAATAAAATAAAATAATGCATATCTATAAATACTGTGTTTTAAAACTAGCACCGCAGATTTGGAAATTTATTCTTTATATCGTCACCACTGGAGTCTATGAAGGACAAACAGGAAGCCCCACATGGACAAAACAGAACCGAACAGCAGCTTAAATAAAGTAACAGGCATTCAGACCAGGTGAGCTGAATTCTACCTAACGACCTCTCCAGCAGGCACACAGGTATTTTTTATTATTTTGGCTGAAACCTAACGAGTCAGAACAACTGAAAACATCTGTGCAGGTGTGTTGAGCATCTTCTAAACATTTTTTTATTTAATTAAAAAAGAATCAAAGAAAAAAAAATGACACATAAGAGAGGAAGGAAGAGACTTCTATTTTTTTATTTTTTCCTGCTGTAGATTTTGTTTAATCCAATCATTTAAAATTGATGTTTAAATTATTGATAATTATCTATATTGCACTCACATGCAGCTGTGGTTTTGTTTGTAAACTTTGGTGCCAATAAAGTTGATTGAATCGAAGTGAACTGAACAGAGCGAGGCAGATAGAGATGAGGAGATGGGTTGTGTTAGAGGATCGTCTCAGCTAATCCAATAAGCGAAGCCTCTCCTTTCCTTCAATCTGATTATTTCAATAATTAAGAGAAACTGCTGGAGCATAGCTCCAATAAGGCTTTACATATTCAGCAGCCGGAGACCAGCGCTGATATGTTCTGCTTCTGAACTCTGATTAAAATCCTGCTGAGGGGAAGGGCTGACTGCAGTTCAGCCACAGAGACCATGACTGACCGCTGTGAATCAACAGTGGGATCACAGAGAATGAATAATAAACTGATCTCAAACCAGCTTCTTCCTCTGAACCAACTGCAACCTGCTCTGATCCTGGGATGAATGCTGCCTTCAGATAGAACCTGTTGATTTTCTTCACCTCACATTTCTAGTTTACAATAAACCACAATCAGCTGTTGATCTGACTGCTGGTCTGTGTTTACATGTGGGTCTAAAACTCAAAGTGGTGAATCAGATACTGGTGTCCTGGTATTCCTCCGGGTGTTTACTGATCTATGGACCCGTCGGTTGGGTTTGTTGGGTTTGTGTCCTCAGACTCAATCAGCTCCCCTTCTTAGAGTCTTGACTTTAACATTTCAATCAGCTCTGAGCCGTTTTATTTGCTTTCCAGGAGACTGACGTTTGAAAGTGCAGGTAAACTGGAACATCTTGACTGGATCATTGGACGATTGTGGGCAAAGCTTTCAGAGCAAGGGACAAGACAAGGGAATTTCTCAGCTGCTGTATAAGTCATCATAGAAATATATTTGAATTCAGAGCAACCAACAAAGAGAGCACAGATGACAGAAGGATTACGAAATTAGAAATTACGAAATAAAGTAAATTTTCACTTTGTTTCATTTTTCTTTCTTTAACTAATGTTAAAAAAAAAACATGGAGTTGGAGATACAAAGGTTTCACCCACCAGCAAAACTAAACTCGATACTTCCTGCATTTTTAAGTAAAAGTGCTGAATGCAGGAGAATTTTTTTTCATTACCACTTTTAATAGGGCAGCTTAAAGTGTTTGTTTTTTTTAAGTTGTGGTCTGATGGAGGGACGTAGGGAGAGGACAAGAAGAAGAGAGGTAAGGAGAAGTGGTGTCAGTGATGCAGGTAGTGCGGCGAGGCCAGGTGGCAGCAGCGCTCTGCCTCACTGATTAGCGGCGGGCAGACAAAGAGCAGCCATGTTTCACTTGTTCATCACTTAAGTGCAGAGCCCAAGGTGGAGGCAGAGAGATTTCCCCCGGGGAAATGTGCCTCCCAAAGATAAGGCCGAAGCCCGGATTGCTCTCTAGGGGTGGCGAGGTACGACGAGGCAGCCGGGGAATCCAAACCTCTGAAGAAAAACAAAATGAAAGAGGAAAGAAAGGGCTCTGTGGTGTGGAACGCAGACAGCAGCGAGCAGCTCCAAGTTAAACCGTTAAACTTCAGCGAAAGTTCAGTTTCCTTTTCCCATTAACTCCAACTCTGTGGAGACAAAAGTCCGCTCGCAAATTTCTGACTTGAAGTTGCTCACTTAGTTTGGAGATCCTCAGGAGGCCGGCAGGATCATTGGGAGAACAATGACTGTAATATGCTGCACTTGACCTCTGACCTCAGCCTCAGCCAGACGCTCACTGCTCTGTAATTAGGATCGTCTGTTGCTGAGGATTATTATTACTGCTCAGCCGAATTCAAGGCAGCTGCCAACAGATTTCAGCCGGACTCAGAGAGGAAGGAACGCAGCCGCTGCAAGGGCTGAATATGTTTACCTCTTCCCGCGTCGAGCCGAGCACCATCAAACAAGGGTGAAATAAAGGTGAGTGATTGTGAAGAAAATGAGCGTCCAACGCTTTTGATTGCTGGGTGACATGTTTCCCTCACTGATTGTTCCATTGTCAAGACAGATTTCCCTCAGAAACATGAAGAAAAAAAATCAAATTTCAGAGTCTGGTCAGAGATGAAAGTTGGTGATTGTACCAACAAAGCAAGACACACACACACACACACACACACACACACACACACACACACACACACACACACACACAAACATTCTTTACCTAAAAAGAAAACACCAAAAAGATTTTTGAAAGAATAATAAAAACAAACAAACAAAAAAAAAAAAATCAAACTTAACTCGAAAAGATATGAGTAAGAACTGAAATTTACTCACATCATTAGATAAGGGAACGAACTCATTTAAGAGTGAAATGATAAAAATGTAATGTGTGAACATTACTAAGTAGTCTTAATTACTAAAATATAAATTTTCAAATGAACATTCCCTTCTTAGAAATGTGGGTTTCTAAAAAACAAAAACAAAATAAATAAATGACCTTGTCCTGAGATCACATGGGCCTCTCTGTACAGGCAGAGACAGATGACACAGGAAAAAAAGCTGATGACAAATGGGCGATGACAACAAACATGGTGGGCCCAGGTTTAAAGATCCAAAGTCAACAAAACATCTGTAAAATACAATATTTGAGGGAGGGTCCTTCTAAGTAACTGAAATTGTTTACATGATGTTGAGAGCACTGGGTGAGGGGGGGTAAAAAAAAGAAAAAGCTGTAATAAACCGGAATAATCTTCCATTTACTGATCACAGTGATGGACAGATTTTGGTTGAACCATCACTTTAATCTTGGAAAAGAAAAATCACGTTAATCGTGTTTAATTTTGGCTGTGTTGTCAGGTAATTATTCAAAACAAGATCATTTTACAGTGATTATTCCGGCTATGTAAGCCCCATCGGTGATGTTAAACAGTGTTTAGCAGCCATTAAAAGCTGCTAATGGTCGTCTGTAGCAAAGGTTGAAGCTAAAAGGATGAACATTAACGTTATTAAGGCAGAGTGAGCAGGAGGCTCCTCACAGCTCGAGCTGCTCCCACTTTTACATCCCGACTCTGCTGACACACCGCTCTGCTGGAGGCTTAACAGCTCCTGATCAGTAAAGCTATTTTAAAACACACACACAAACACATCTACACACACACATGCACTTAAAAAAATCCTTGTAGACTGCATGTAAGACCTCTATTACTCAAACTCGACCAACCACAAAATGAACAAAGTCAGCCGTTGTGCAGCAGCAGGCGGAGATGTGAGGCGAGATCGCCGCTGAAATTGAAATTAATGGCTTTCCTAATTGGAGCACATGTTTGTCAAAGTGACGGAGTGCCGCCGACATGAAGTACATCCGCTCACCTGCCCCGCCGGCACTCTCTGCTTCCTCCGATTGGCCAACAGCCACGCTCAGGACGGATGACGTGTGTGATTACTGGGAGCTGCCAGGGGTGTTTGATACGTCACGCTGAGTAGCCGGGTGGGGGAAATCAGCTGGGCGGGTGGGGGCACACAGCCCTAAAATGATGTCACATTGTCTACAGACATTGAATGACTTTGATTATCCTCTGACTTTTCTTCTAGCACCACCTTGACAATATTTGTGTATCATCAGGTCACTTTGGTTTATGAAAAATAAAGCTAATGGCATCATCATCAGCTGTACTTTGCTTTAGCATGCTAACAAGCTAAGCTAAGATTATGGCCATGATCAACATTCGCTGCAACATTCAATCAGCATGCTAACACGGCCATTGTGAGAATGTTAGCATTTAGCTCAACGCACCACTGTGCTCCTGTGTTTTTAATTACTCTGTACCCAAATAATTCAAACAATAATCTTTCAAACAAAAAGCTAACTCGCTGACTGATGTCACGTGAAACACATTTCTCTGAGGAGTACGGGTGTGATGTAGCTAAGGTGTCATTGTGATGTGTTATGATACACCTACATTTATCTATAAAAGCCGTCAGCAACCCGTAGTTTATGCTGATATCTGATATGTTTTCTTTGACACCAGATGCCCTGTTGTTCCCAGATTAGGAGCATTTACTCTGGTTGTACCTGCTTATTCTGATTTTTGGAGACTTTTTATTTTTCACTTCAGAGAGAATTACTACACTTTTTACTGCACTGCATTTATCTGACAGCGAGAATCATTGCTTGCTTTGTAAGTGATATAAAGTCATATTTAGCTTCCTCTTTTCATTACAAACTAGATTTTTTTTTTTACAAACAAAATTATTTTTTTCACAAACTTCACTTTGAAGTTAAAGGTGAAAACTATGGGGAAAACAAAGGGCGAAGATGTTAGCAGCTGGGTTAAACATTGGCCATTTAAATCCCGTAAAATAAAATACAAACCTCAGAGTGGTGAGCCTAAAAAGATACAGTTTCTATTGACTGCAACTAAATTTCATTACAAAACTCCTGCGAAAACCATAAAGTAAATATCATCGTATCCTCTGTGCAGCCGGAGGAATCAGATACTCAGTGTGGGTTTCCATCAGATCAGCTCGTGTCTGCTCTTTATCCAATTACAAACAGGAAGTGGCCAGCTGAGTGCTCACTGCAGGGCTGCATGAAGGGAGCATCAGTCACTGGCCACCATTAGCCACAGACCTGCTCGTCTGATTTCATCCTTTAGTGCAATTAGACACACTTTGGTTCCATGTCCACGCAGCTCTGATGTGCAGTTACAGAGGTCATAATGTTGCCTTCAGGCGCTTCTGATTTCCTGCCAATCAGAGGCCAAGACACAATTGCTAAGGCAACTGTCTCATGGGGGATCAGTGTATTTCTGTCCCTGCTCTCAGCATTCATTAGGATTTATTGACACTGCAGAAAAATATGTACAGTGTCATGGTTGGGTAATAAGTCCTACTAGTGCCCCCTGGGGGCAACAGTGTCCATAAGCCCTGCAGTATAGACATGTGGGACACACAAATGCCTCTACTAAATTAAATTAAATGTTCATCTTGTCATGGATCAATAAGTGTTGGTCAGGTGGTTTGGTCTGATTGTGACTCTACAGCAGCAGGGGGCATGGCTGTGTTTTGAAGGCTAATTCCATTTTGGTAAAGTTTAAGCCCTGGACACTTTGAATACTGCACATGTACCTCTGCTATATCCTGAGACATACCTGGAAAGACATTGGTCAACATAAACAAGTGATATGAGCAGGTCTGGCTGATTAGTGATCCAGTTCAGGATGAAATGAAGGTGAATTGAAGGCGGGGAGAGAAAGATGCTCAGCTGGACTCGTCGTCCATTATGATTTATTCATTTTACAGTAAAAACACCACAGCTGTGCTTTGGTGAGATGAGATTTCCTGCTAGCACCTACCTACAGACTGTTATGTTTGTGTTACAAAGACAGCACAGTGATGATTTAGAGGAAAATAATTTATATTTTGTCCTGAGGTGGTGTTAGAGAAGAGGTCATAGGGTCATTAAAGACAAAAGGGTTCATCCCTCAGGGAGCAGTGATCGGTGTCCTGCTACAATTTGACACAACAGAAAACTGTGAGATTCAACAGTCCACTGAAAATATATGAAACAACATGCAAAACACCAGTGTAGTGTTGTTGTGTATTACATATATTCATTTGACAGTGGTTTTGTTTCATTTAGGTGAACTCTGACAGACTCTTTCCTTCCACCAGCTGCAGACAGTCTTGTTGGTCAGTGTTTTACTGCCATGTTTTGTGAGTGTGAATGAATTTCATTTTCTCATACCAACCACGCAGTGCTGCTCAAACAAAATTATTAATCATTTCACAGTCACTGAAAATGCCTAATTATCATTTATCAGTTAAATATTCTAGACAACAGTTGGCTCCAGCATCTCTGATCTGACGATTTGGTGCATTATTCATTTCATTGCATATTTAATCTTTTTGTGATTTTGGACTGTTGTTTTGAATTAATAAACAATTTGAGAAATCACTTTGGACCCTGGGGGAAACTGAAATGGGAATTCTCTATTTATTTGACCTAAGTACTTAACAATTAGCTAATGATTAACAAAAATAAAAATCATTAATTGCTGCCTTAATTGTTGCCAGATTGGTTCCACTGGTGCATTGGCAGTGATGTATTATATTTTAAATCCCAGCTCTGGTTAAAAGCAATAATAGAAAAGATGAGAATCCAATAAACACAGAAATAAAGCTCTCTGTGTCCAACTTTACACCTCTTCAAACCAGCGCTTCTCTCTCTCCCTCCCACTCTCTCTGCCTCTCTCGTCCATGCTCACTTAGCCTCCCATGTAACTGACAGGCTGCAGTCATGGAGGTGAACAGCACGGCAGCCATTTTAATACCATCAACTCCCACGTTCTGCCAATTAGAGCTGCTGGCAGCGTCTGATGATGGAGCTATTAAAAGAGACATTCGAGGTCTATCTGACAGATGGATTCATGCCTCCTCTGTCTTAATAAAACCTGCCCACTGCTCCTCCCACAGATGACACGTCTCACCTCCACATATAGCGCTGGTGCCTTCACTTTGCAGCAGCACCGGGGTGGGAAGAAATAACACCTGAATGCTGTGAATACTGTACATGTGTAGAGACGCCTTTTACAGGTGTGGATGCAAATGTGTTGGATACAAGACAAAGATCATTAAAAACCAAACACCACATTTTCATTAATAGAAGTTCATTAATAACAAAATTATTTGCTGAGCACAAAAGCTGTAAACAAGTCAGAATTTAACAGATGGATGATAGGAGGTGGGAGGAGTTAGCAGTGGGTGGGATAAGGTGACTGGATTTGGAGTAGATAGGAGGAGGTGGGGTCAGCTGAGGGGGTAGGAGAACGAGGTAAGGTAAGGTACACAAGGTAAATGGAGGCACGGAGGCGATGGAAGGCTTTGGGGACAATGGGAGGAGAATATCAGGAGGAGACCTGAGATGATGGGACACAGTGAGTCAAGGCAGCGGTTGGTGCTGTGAGGAGGTGATCAGAGGTAGGAGGGGTCAGGAGGAGGTGAGGTGAGATGGTGGGAGGAGTTGGGGAAAGGCAGAGGGAGATAATGGTGCTGGGACATCAGCACATACATGATTACAACTATATTACTGTCCCCCAGAAATCCTGGATTATGTTTGGAGTTTTTTTTCAAATTCCCCATTTTATGATTTATTTATTTATTTTTAATAGTCAAACTCAAAGAGTGTACCACTTTGACCAATCGCTTTGGTTTTAGTGTTCAGTTTTCATAAAATTAATCCAACCGAAAACCCCGTTCATGAGCCAAATTCAAATAAAAGCCTCAATCTCCACAGACAGTGACATTGAGTTTTCGAACTTTCCATTTTTGCAAAACAAACACTAAAAGTATCACAAATTTCAGGAAAATTGCCAATTCAGTTTTTTGGTGGCAGAACTGCAAGATCCTAATAGGACTGACAATTTAACAAATGGCTGCACTCGCGTACAAAAGCACTTTAGGAACGCAGCAAACCTGTTTTTGCTCATCAGCTAAAGGTCAGGTAGGCTGCAAAGTTAATATTGTCTCACACTCATGAGCTGATGTGGTTATCGTACCTGAAGTCAGCAAATTCAGAATCCACTAAACTTCAACTGCAGGACAACACAAGGTCTTCAACAACACTTAGACCGTGGCAGGGAATCATTAGAGAGGGAAAACAAAGCTGCAGTTTTATGTAAGCATGGACGAAGGTGACTGAGCTTCTTGTGAGGCCATCAAGCAGCTTCATCTTGTTGTTGAAAGTGAAAATATCATCAGACCAGGCTAAGTGAACGCAAACAGATCACTGTATATACTGTAGTTAGAGAGCGTCGGTACTGTCAGCCAGGACAGCAGCAGCATATGTAGAGAATGTCCGACCGCACTGTATGTCTTACCCTACAGATGGACAGAAATAACCAGTTATTCATAAAAAATATGACAGATTTCAGCTTTAACGTATGTTCCTGTGACTGACAGCTCACCACTGATTCTCTGAATTCTCCTGCAATTACCTCCACCCATCTGGCTTCCCGTGCTGCACAAAACAAACACTTAGAAAATTCTGCAAATAGCATCTGACCCACCTACACCAGCAGGTGTAGTTTGTATATCTGCACCAGATGGCTGAAATTAACTATTTTTGACTCATCCACTCCAACTGCAGCCCGTCAGTCTGCAGAGGATCTCTGTGGATCTTACAGACTGTTCACCTCAGCTTTGTACCTTCTCTGCCAAGGATGTAAACACAATATAATGATCTTGTTTTGGTGTTCACACTTAATTACACACATTTACATACAAATAAGATGACATGGTATTTAAAACATTTACCGCCACCTTTAACATCTGATTTCTCAACTGCTGCTTTCAAATCATTTGATTGGCTTTTAGTTCAGACAGAATCCAACAACGGTAAAGCTCTGAGGTCCTGCTAGTGCCCCCTTGAGGCTGGAGTGTTCCTCACGCCCACAGTAATAAAGATTCTGACAGGCCAATCAACATATATGATTCTCATATTCGTAAAAGTAAAGGGACTAAAATTGACTGTTTTGTCATATAGTCATTTAAATCAGAAGAGTCTATGGTTTAGGTAAAGACCCAGACATTGACATTGGTGGTGGTGATAAGGGAGAGGTCAGGGGTCTCTGAAATAGTGAGGAATCATCCTCTGAGGTATATGAACATACACAACAAATTGCTTAGAAACGTAGCCTTTAGGTTTCAGTACCTCGTTCTGACATTTTGTACAGTTTTTGTCCACAAGAGGAAAGGTGACCAAAGAGTCCGGAATCAAAATGGCTCATCCTCTGGGTGGTGTAAACGTGTAAATGGTTCATTCTCCATGCACCACAAATATTCGCAGCAGAGTTCATGACACTCCGGTTAGTAGCTTAATCAAACATCCTCATTTGCTGCCAGTTTATAAAAATTACCTACCACTGCGATGCTGTTAACTCCCTCTTCCCGAAAAGCAGCTCTCTTTACATTTGATGATTCACTAACTGCTAGCCTGCTGTGTTATTACCAAGGTACCCATTAAATATTTCATTTTTCTTTTCAATCACACCACTTTCATCCATCCCATAGTAACCTTCAGCAGCAGACAGTTCTGCTGGGAGACAATAAGCTCTCTGTTCTTTTGATTCTTGGCTCTGTCTGAGGAGACGAAGCCTTTAATCAGCCCGGTCCAACTACACATGTCCTCCAATTTCAGCCTTTTTCATCTCCTGCCTTTGAAATGCAGAACTTCACTAATGGCTTTCACTTGTCACAGGATCAATACATTCCCTGTACATTCTGAGAGAATAACATACCATTAATTTGTTGGACTGGATAGCTTGTGACAGCACTGTGTCTACCTTTTTAAAAGCATTGCAGCATGTCACGTGTGGCTGTGATGTACTGTAAGCCTGAGTGACAAGAGCGCTCAGGAGAAGGATGGCAGAGCTTGAACTTTAAACCCTCCATCTGAGGCCTAGAAAGGTCCCCCCCTCCCTCGTGTAATCCATGAGCTCACAGCGTTAAGTGCAGAAGGATTATTAGGTCAGTAGCAACGTGTGGAAGCTGATAAAGCCTGGACCATATGGGTGGCGAGCATCGGCTCTCGGTGCTGGATGAAGACTTCTAGGCCAGAAAGCTGCGAGGGTAGATACCTCAGCAGATGTTGTTGGCTCGGTTGTTTGTCCGTCATTCTCTGTGTCACATTCATGTGTTACAAAACCGACCATCAGAATCCTGTGTCCTTCAGTTTAGTTTTGGATCATAAACGTAATGGCGGGAAGGAGAAAACATGGCTGCCAGGAGGGCGAAAGAGATGTTTTGTGGTATTAATTCAGGTGGAAGGCTAATTCATGGAAAGTCTATTATTCTCAGTAATTCATTGTTTCAGTAAAACCTTCATGATGATTTGTGCTTTCAATTTTTAAATAATACTTGGAATGTTTCCTTCATTCCTAATCTTTTTATCTGTTTCATTTTATTCTTTATCTGACAATGCAGATAAAGATGAAATGCGTGCCGTTTTAGACTGTAATATCAAATGTACACATTAGCACTGGGAACTTAGAAACCCTCTGCCAAAAACGCAGCATCGTCCTTTTGTTTGTGTGATGTCTTAAATATCTTTAAAGCAGCAATAATTAGTACTTTGATACTAAAAACAGGACCTTTAAAATGACAACGTGGAAAAAAAGCAACTTCTGCATCTGTCAATTCTGTGTTCACAACTTGTTTTCACTGCCCCCCAAGTGGCCAAAAAACAACAGTCGTTGCAGTTTTCAACAGTAAATTTAAAACCTCCAGAAAATCTTGTATTTGCTGACCTTCAGTGGTTTGACATCATTGTTGGGTGTGGTTACAGGTGCCTCAAAACATGCTTGTGAACATACCCACCCTGCCTGGTGTTAAGATACTCTTTAAGCAAATAGCAGCAACAAACTGTCTGAGCTACTGTGGTCTCATTGGACTCCAGATTTCAGCAATTGCCACAATGCTATAATGTTAATGTAAAGTCAGTCTGAGTAAATAAACACATACACACTGATACATCATATCTCAGTCTAGACATCTCAGCCAAAGAAAAAGCCAACAGCATGATGCCCTCAATGACAAAAGACAAAGGTGGAAACAGCTTGTTTGTAATCTCACCCTCAGTCCAGTGTACAGCACATGCTAAAAATGCACACAAAGACATTCTTAAAGGCCAGTTTGTTTGTTCAGCAGTGCAGAAAAACAAAAGCAGCTACAAACCCTTTCCACCTCTCTGTCATCACGCTGAAATCACAGAGGTATTCGTATCTCTGTATCTGACCTTCGACTCCTATTATGTTTCAGATCTAAATACATTTGTGCATAAGACCAAAACTTTGCAGGTAGAGCACATTTACCTTTAAGTGCAGTCTCTCCAGCTTTCTATCTTCTGTTGTCTGCTGTTTGCGTGGCTCACCTCATTGACTCGCTGTTCTTCACCCCATCCCCTCTCATCACAGTTATAAATATTTTCACATTAGTCGTGGGTGGCTGATAAAGTTGCATTGTTTAATGAGAAGTTTTTTGTTGGTGGCGTCAGGTTGGTTTGTTTACCAGATTTCAGCTTGTGGGAGGCTGGCATCTGTTTCTCTCTGACTGGAAAGCTCTGAGTGTCAGCTTGTTAAAAAAGAAACGAAAAAATTTCAACAATGGGTTGGAAAATATTTAATATCAATACATGAAATGGAAAAAGTAAAAGTGTGGCAAAATAAATAAATTCATTTAAATTAAAATGTGTAAATAAATCCTAATTGAAGTACTGCAGGTAGAAAAAAAAAAAAAGAAAAAAGTAGACGAGCTGAACAGAGTTGAACAGAGTTTGTAGCCAAACATAGCCAGAAGTGACGCAGTTCTTCAGACTGCTGGTTTGGTTTTTATTTCTCTGTCAATCCTTCATTTAAAAAGTATTTCATTGTCTCTGACCAATTACAGAAGAAGCTTCACAGCTGTTCCCAAAACACAATGAGCTTCTGATCTTCATGTCAGAGGATGCAACGAAGTGGCCTGATCTTAGGTCAATGTCAGAGGGAGAGTTTATAATATATGTGCTGATTAACGCTGGAATAAACTCACACAGACTATCTTCAAAAAAATATAAATTAAAAATAAATAAATAAATAAATCACCCTCTGGAGTTAAGTTGGTTAAGGAAGTTGAAAATTTTTTCTTTGAGGTTTTCAGCTCAAAGTCAAGTGACAGACTGTGTTGAGTGAGATGTAACATCATGAGTTTGGCTCATGTCCACCACCAAGAGGGCTGGATGACTGCACAGCTGAACGTGCAAGGACTGATTCTCTGCTGACTATATAGGACTAGAAAAGGCAGGACACTGATGTTCAGTTCAGTGGTAACATTCAGAGCTAATGTTGAATATCTGGTTCACTGCAGCTGCTAAAATTTGACTACAGCAGTTTTCATGTCATATGACTAAAAATGAGAAGCTGCTTTTGGAAATTTCTGCATTTAAGACCCTTTGTTTCACTTTTCTTCTTCTGATTGTTTTTATTTGGTTAATTTCAAGTTGTAAATCTGCCACTTTTATAATGACAGTTGAGCAAAGTTCTTATCGAGCTGGTTTAAAATTTTTTATAATGGCTTCAAATGCACACTGTAAAAAGAAAAAAAACAAAACAAAAAAAACAAAACAAAACACATTTTACAGTAAAATACCGGCAGCCGTGGTTGCCGAAATATTACCGTTAAATTATGGTAAAGCATTTCCTCCATTTACCAACACAACATCTGCAGTATGTATAACATCTGTGTACCTTTTATCATGCCATTCCTCAACATCACTGGAAAGTCCACTCATGGTCAGCAAGGTCTGAGATCAAAGTGAAGACTCTGGGATTAAGTGAGTACACTTTTCTCTTTTCCTTCCACTCAACTTTGGTGCCTTTCTCCAGATTTATTAAGAAGAAACACCTGTATGAGAGAGAGAGATCAACCTCAGGTAGTGTATCACATGCCTTGCATTTTCTAGTATTATAAAAAGAAATTAATTTTAGGACACTAATAATAAACATCAATAAAAAAAAAACAAATTTTAGTGACAAATACTTCAATACAAGCCCAAATCATCAGTCATACACTCTACTGTTGGCAGAAATTGTTATCAGATAAAATATAAGCCAGTGTCTCAAAGTAGGCTACAAGCTATGAAACCAATCAAAGTGAACAACAAGCCAAGAGTACAACCGTATAGTAGTATGCCGGTATAGAAAGCTTGCAGGTTTGGTACAGTTTACTTACCACACACAATAAGGCACGGTGTTGGTGGCACATACTCCATCTGAACCTCCTCAGCAAGGCTGGTCTTCTCAGTGAAGTGGAACAGGTGCTCTTCCTTCTCATCAAAATGAGCCAGTAAAAGAAGCACCATCTGTATGACCTCTTCTGAGCAACCAGTGGGGTGACCTGTTTCAGTTTGAAGCTTGAGAAGAGCATCCAGAAATCGTTTGTGTTTATGTGCATCAGCACATTTGAAGAAGTTTAAGAGCCGTGCCCCCTCTTTGTCCACACTGGCAAGGAAGGACTCAATCAAACTCCCGCCAGTCAGTTCCTGGAAGTGTGCTGCCATACCAACTTCCTCAAACAAAAATGGCCATTCCTCGCTTAATTTCTGGATGCTTGTGCCATTATTCTCTTGTGCCAGTGTCTTTACGCTGCGTGAAATAGGTGGACTTGATTAATTCTTTCACAGCATCTGAAGTGTAGTTCATCTGCTTAAAGTGGAAAATGCTGCATAACCTGAAAACACCTACTGACAACTTGTTCCAACACATTTAAAAATATGCCGGGGTTCCTTGCCAGGCAGTTTACAATGTAAAACATGCTTGTACAGACTGAACATTTTCTCCACATACATTACAAGAGTACATCTTCAATAGTCAAATATACCGCGGTTAGCCGTTCAATAACACTGCGCGGTTAGCAACGCGGTTAGCCGTTCAATAACACTGCGCGGTTAGCAACGCGGTTAGCCGTTCAATAACACTGCGCGGTTAGCAACGC